>PNRQ01000049.1:0-181044 GCA_003439915.1 Trichoderma atrobrunneum | reverse complement strand
GGCTTCCGCTCCGTCCACTCATCCCGCCGCCTGCATCCTGCCCCGGCCTCAGTTCCGCCATGATGGGTTGCCCCTGGTTGGCCTGCCAAGCAATCCGAGGCTGTCACAGCGCCCCTGTGCTGCTTCCAGGGAGGTCCTGGCCTATCACCAGTTCTTCTTCCGGACGCTGCCGATGCTGTTCCCGGCTGACCACTTGCCATTCTGGAGGGATCGTCTCTGTGATGAGGCCTGGTGTCTCGAGTATGCCCAGCGGGGGTTGCTGGCTCTAGGCTGTATGCATCGTGCCGCTCTCATGATATCCATGCTTGGCGAGAACGATCAGGCCCGCGGGCTAGACACCAAAGTCATTGCCGTCCAGGGATACACCCAGGCACTGCAGGAATTGTCAAGTCAGTTAGATGAGGCCGAGAAACAATTAGAGGTTTTATCAGCCGTCTTAGTTCTCATGGCCTACTTTGAGGTATGTAAGATGGTGCTTGAGCTGAAAGCCCGGCCGGAAAGGGCCGGTAGATCAACTTATCTAATACGCGGGTTTAATAACATGACTATAGTGCTTTGCGAGCAACATCCCTGCGGCATACAGCCATGTCTGCACCGCCAACTATTACTTTACAGCTCTCAAGTCTAATACGCCGTCACATGTTGATGACCTTGTACTGGACTCTCTAGGAACTGCCCTGCAGACTCTCACGTGGACCTGTTACATGGCAGTTCCACTTCCCGGCATGCTGCTCTCTGTTGGCCGTACGACGACTACAGGGTACATTGCACAAAGCCCTTCTTTTCTGCAGCGTAGCTTGTTACAGATTCTAATTGACTCTGGAGTTCATAACGAGATATGGACTCTTACGCCAGTACGACAAGAGCCATCTGTATTGTTAGAAAAGGTTTACCGACTGCAGCGTAATCTACGGGAATGGAAGGATGTCCATGGTCATCTTCATCCCAATTTGGAAGCAGATAAGGCAACTCTAGCCAGTCTCGAGAGTTCGGAAGAATACCACTTCCCCATTCCTCCGTCTCCTTTCTTGGCGTTACCACCAAACCTATGTCTTTCAGGGGCAATGTACAACTTCCTCATGGCACGTATAACGTGGACTCTCTGCCTCTATGACAGAAACCAAGACGCGAAGAAGATGGAATCCGAGGCTTACATATACTTTTACCAAACCATGCGGTTTGCAGCAACACACACGGCGAACAATAGCCTAAGGACGCTGCCTAATGGCACATATACTACAGATGCCCCTGTTGCTAGCGAGGAGATGGACAAGAGTTTCTTGCCTATCCTCTACATCACAGGGCAATGCAGCCCTCAGCCGTCTTGGCTCCGCTGGATCGCGCAGCTGATGAAGCAGATTGGAGAACAAGGACTCTTCAACGGATTCGTGCTGTCCGCCAGCCTCAAAGTTCTGCATAAGATGGAGCTTAGCCATAACTTGCTGTCGACTGATAGGATCGAGCGATATCCTAACCCGGCGCTGCGGATCATCTCTATGCTGATCCCAGAGACAAACGCTCAGGGTTTTGTGTGCTATTATGCTAAGCCCTCTCGATTCAACAGCGGTTGGATCAACCGGGATACTCTTACCTACTATCCCATTGCTCATGCGCGCTTCTCTCCCGAGTTGGATGAGGACAGTGCAGCGAAGCGAGAGATTGAAGTTTACGATGAGCAACGGTCAATGGAGGAACAGTTTACTTCTGAGTGGATTCTCAGTCGTCCAGTCGCGAGCAGCTGGCAAACTCGGTCTTCGGAGACGAGGTTCAACCTCAATCACGTCCTTCGTGATCATATTAATGGCGGCCGCTTATTACAAATGAATCAGCAGACACCGGGCGGGACCGTGATGAGATATTAAAGATAAATAAATACAGGTACTTAAAGAATTAAAGAAATTAGAAGATATAAGCGAGAGTGTAAGTCGTATTTATTTCAGGCTCAGCGGATTGTGGGCAATACGTTCAATGTTAGACTAATGTAACTAGAGCTGCGTGATCTCAGGACACAACTCATGTTTGCTATCTACATAGTTATGCAGTTCGTTTTTCTGCCCTTTTTCCCTTCTTTGCCCGATCATGGCTGCCTTATTTGAACATTCACGTGCTTCTATTCAATACATTGAGTGTGCAGTTATTTCTTGGAAATTGATTGTCTTGTCGAAGAATCGCATTGTGATGTCATTTACACCTTTGGTCTGCTCGCTGTCGACTACTGTTTGGGGAATAGCCTTCTGCTGTGGACGGCTATTGGCTACAGTCCCCTTGATTGGGCTAGTGTCGATATTCAACTCCCGTATAAAAGCTCTATGTAGAGAGAATGCATCATCGCTACATTCGCTAATCTCGTCTAGATCTGAAGCATTAAATGTTGTTGCTTCATCTCATACAAGTAATCTTCAATGTAGATGGTGCGTTAATTATGGAACTTTTGTTCGTGGCCTGCACTGAGGGCGAGGAGGTTATAGCTTACATCGAGTGAGAAACTTTGGTCTGAGACCAGTAATCAGCCAATAGCTTCGCATTTAAAAATATTAATATTTCAATACCTAGATTGGTCACTCTTGTTTATGTATCTCTCGATTGTTTACAGTGAATCGGTAGTTGTTGAAAGTGATACGGATGAGCCTGTTCAAGATTTGCTGTATCGAACGTCATATTCCTTCCGAGCTACTTCTCTTCAAATTGCAGACACTGGTAGCTTATCAGCTGGAGTGCCTAAATGGTAATAATTAGAGAGCAAAATAGTAATAGCGGTCGTGGGGGAATAATAGTATACTGGGTGCTAATGCAATGCCCAACCAATCGGCGAGATCCTATTAACGAATAGTCAACTCAGCTACCAATCGGTAGTTTGAGAAAGGAGCAGCGTCAAAGTAGTTTACTATTGGACATATGGGGTCCATCATTACGCCAATATGAGAACATGGGAAAGTATTATCACCGGCCGAAGCAAGTTGTGCTTTGCTACATTCACTTGACAGACCTGGTCTCACTGTGGAGCTGCTAATATTATCCAAAGTCCTTGAATGGAAGGAGCTCAAAGATGTCTTAATGATTCAATGAACACATTTACCCGCCTCTCTTGTGTATACGTATACTCCGAAATATACCTAAATTAACATGACACCAGTATGCCTTCTGGTTGTAGAGCTTGACACAACAGCATTTGGCTACATTTAAGTGTCCAATTTGAAGGCATTTAATATATTTCTGCAAAAGCCTGTGCAAAAACCAGTAGAATTAGAACAGCTATATCAAATTGATGGACCAGAATGTTCCTACACGGTTCCATACACTCCGTTGCTGCCTGGAACTGTTGCATCATCTGGCATCGGGCGTATTTCGTATGTACGAATCATCAGGCCATCATCCAACCGACGTAACTGCCGTGAAAATATACATCTCGATTACTGTCTTGAAAACATTTTGAGGCTGCCGGCACTTGAACGGATGGACGGGGCTTACCAAATGTTATGTGAGCGTGAACATGTACATGAGCGCTTCGAATTGCACGAAACAGGTAAAGCCTCGCCGTCTGTTCCTGAAGATGGACTAGCCTCATCCCCGGCGAGGTCGGCCGAGGCGAGCTTTGCCACATTCGCTGACAACCAGCGAAGGTTGAGCCACACGAACCAATGGCGTCGATGATGATTGAACAGCCACATGGCAGGGCCGGATGGCGCAGGTACGTCACCGGCATCACTTACACGGATGACTCTCGGCCGAAGCGACAGACAATGATATTGCGAGCCTCATCAGGATGATGATCATGTATAAAAGGACGGAAAGCTGCTCGCTAGTAAGAGACTTTGGAATCAAAAAATCATTCAGATCATCTTATCTGTATTTCCTTCTCTTACAAAGAAAGACGTACAACTTACTTGAGCCATGAGTTCTACATCATACGCTGCGTCAGGCCGCCAGAACGGTATGTATAGCAGATGCAACATTATATCTTCAACTTTTGTACAATTGATACTGATGATTTGCACAGGTGACTTGCACCTAAACTACATCGAAGATCGCAACACTGCGTCTCAGCAAACTGTGTACACAGCCAGCAATGGAGCGCCAATTCCTCATCCTTTTGGTATGCCATTCAGACATAGCATATATACGATTATCAATTACTGCAAGTACCAGAATGTACTAATTATTATGTAGAAACTCAACGTGCTGGGGAGAATGGCCCTCTGCTGCTTCAGGATTTCCACCTGATCGATCTTCTCTCACACTTTGACCGAGAGAGAATCCCGGAGAGAGTTGTCCACGCAAAGGGTGGTGGTGCCCACGGCTACTACAAAACCACCAACCCGCTCGACGATCTCTGCCTCGCAGACATCTTTTCCGCTGAAGGCAAGGAATGCCCCATCACCATTCGATTTTCAACTGTTGGTGGCGAAAGCGGCTCTCACGACCATGCCCGAGATCCTCGAGGCTTCTCCATCAAGTTTCGCACCGAGGAGGGTAACTGGGATCTTGTTCAAAACAACACGCCCGTCTTTTTCATTCGAGATCCTGCCAAGTTTCCACACTTGATTCACACCCAGAAGCGACACCCCGCAAGCCACCTCGGCAGCGGCGATGACTCTACCAACTTTTGGGAGTACTTCTGCCAGAATCCCGAGTCTGTCCACCAAGTTATGTATATCTTCGGTGATCGTGGTATTCCTGAAAGCTGGCGCCGTATGCATGGATATAGCGGTCACACCTTCAAGTTCGTCAATAAGCAAGGTTCATGGGTGTACTGCCAGATCCACATCCGCTCGAAGCAGGGCGCTGGATGCCTGACTCAGGAAGAATCGGCAAAGCGTTCTCCAGATGCCAACCAGAAGGATCTTTACCAAGCCATCGAGCGCGGCGAATATCCTCAGTGGGATCTTTGTGTCCAGACCATGACCCCAAAGCAAGCGGAGGAGCTGTGGGAGACTCAGAAGATTAACGTCTTCGATCTCACTCACTGCTGGCCCCAAGGCCAGTTCCCTCTTCGCAAGGTTGGAGAGCTCTGCTTGAATGAGAACGTGAAAAACTACTTTGCCGAGATTGAGCAAGTTGCATTTAGCCCATCTCATCTTGTTCCTGGTAAGTTAATATTTCCCACAACATAAAGTAGATATCTCATGAGTAAATACTAATAGCAAATCAATTTAGGAATTGAGCCTTCTGCCGACCCTGTCCTTCAGAGCCGCCTGTTCTCGTATCCCGACACTCAGCGTCATCGTCTTGGACCAAACTACCAACAACTTCCCGTTAATGCGCCTCGTACAGGCTATCACATGGCCAACTTCCAGCGAGATGGTCCCATGGCCTTCTACAACCAGGGTTCAAGGCCAAACTATTTCTCATCCATTGAGCCCATTTCCTTCAAGGAGCGCAAGACGAATCTGGACCAGACTCATGGCGCTTTCGTCGGCAGGGCTATTACTTTCCTGTCCGAGATTAGACCAGAGGACTTCAACCAACCTCGCGCCCTTTGGGAGAGAGTTTTCGATGATGCCGCCAGGGAGCGGTTCATTAACAATATGGCCGGCCACATGAGCACTTGCACCGAAAAGGAAATCATTAGACGCCAAATTGGTATCTTCCGCGAAGTATCGGATGACCTAGCCACCAGACTGGAGAAGGCTACGGGGATCAAGGGATATCCTGGCATTAGTGAGCTTGTTTTCAACGGCTGCCACAACGGATTGGCAAAGAATAGCGCTCTTCGAGCTGCGAACGGCCAAAAGAGCCCTCACTTCAACAGCAGCAATGGAGGACCGTCGGCTGGAACTCACGCTTAAAGATGTGAGGAAGTGCCAATCGCACCAGATGGGCTCTGGCGACCCATCGTATGTGCATCGCCTGATTGATATGTTGTATTAGCGGTTCATATGTATAGATAGTGATGAGAGAAATTGAGATTACTTTTCCGCAGAGGATCATTATGGCCCCCACCGCAACCAACAGTGTTGTCCCAACTGCTATCAACAGCGTGACTCATGTTTACACCCTCTTTTACATCACCCTATCTATTGCCCGATCATTGATAGAGTTGCCGACATTGTCTCCGAGAGATGCTGCCAACCTACTCACCAAGCTTCGCCACACCCGATGCGTCGTTATTGGCGAGAAGTTTATCATTGGATTCTGTACTATGGCCTACATCAACTGACGCCTCCGTGAGTTATTTGCCTGTGAACGCCTTGGCATGCATCAGACTTGTACACCAACCCACTTCCATGTGCATTTAAGCCATTAATATCTCATGTAACATCTTACAGAAAGCTTAGTAATAATCATCAAAGTGCATGTACTTAAGCTTTACTAACCTCCGTCTACGCAAGCAGCACTGGAGCTTTATTTTCGTCATCTTACACACTTACACCTATCCAACTTAAAGATATATGTTACTCGCCCACCATGGGAGCACCGTCAACAGATCCAAGATTTCCCCAGTTTTCCCTCTTACCTTCAGAGATACGTTTACAAATTTGGCATTTTTGCCTTCCTCGTCGAATTGTCCAGAGAGATGACCCCTTTTATCTTGTGGAAGTCCGCGAAGAGCAAAAATGCTGGTCTATACGGCCGACTTGTCAGAATGCCGCCCTACCACTCATTGCCTCAGTCTGTCGCGAATCAAGACATGTTGTCAGGAAATGGGGCAAATTAATTACGCAAGACTTTCGATTAAATATAGGACCGATATGGATCCAACCTCGTCTAGATCGCTATAATCTCAACTGCGATATTCGCTATATTTGGGACGATGAGGATTATTTGGAAACAATGTATGACTCTCTTGAAGAGACATTTTATCGATTGGATGTGATGCCGGTCTCTCTAAGAGCCGAATACTTTTACCCATTCGCCCTAGAGTCACAAAAGGACCCTTTTCAGAAATGTCCGATTCTTGAGATCCATGGGAAACCACTCAACGAGTACAGCCCCGACGACCCTTATGATGAATTTGCAACCTACATAGAGAGGCCATATACAGGAGTCTCCGAGTCTGCTACTTTAGCTTTCATCTGTATTCATGCTACGAAAGAGCAGGCCGCGAATTCTGGCTTATTTGGAATACTTCTCGATGCCCCAGTCCAGCTAGTTGATTTTGACGATAATGAACGGCTAGAACAGTTCTATGCCCTCTTTCAAAAAGGCTTTTGTAATGACAAGCGACCGGAAGTATCCAAGCAATTCGACTCCATCTTGGCCCCTAGATTTCGTCCTCACGTGGAAAGCTGGAGAGAAAAGGTCGACTGGCTTATGATGGCTAATGCATGGCGGCGTGCGAATAAACGCTTCTGGAACTCCATTCCAATCGATGGGGATCCGGCTTTGGTCTGGAATCCGCCTCTACTGGAAGATCAGACCCATATCTACATGAATAGCATATATGACGCCCAAGGACACACATTCGACAATCATCATTCTTGGGTAATACAAGCAAGGAAGGAGTTGCCAAGAGTGACACCAAAAATCCAGTTCCTTCTTTGTACAGACAACTGTGATGTAAACGGAAACGTCGGCATGGTACGCGATCTACCGCTACCGTTGGATCGTCGAAGCGACTGGTTTGACAACCTCTTGTATTCGGAACTCGCGGAACTTTCGTGAATTATAGATATATAAAAGTAGAGGTTTTTAAAGATACAGGAGAAGCTCTAATAACAAAGGTCAAAAACTGTGGAATCTTTTTTTAAAATAAAAAATTAGTATTGAAGAGCAGAATAGCTGTCTAGAAGAATACATATATTCAGACGTTTGCTAATGATCTCGGTAGCAAATGAAATGGTGAGTTGGGCCTAGGCAAAATTTATATAACGAACTTGAAGACTAATAAACTGGAAAAAGATTTGACAAAGTGGTCTATAATAATAATAGAATGCCCATTTACTTTCAAGTCCGTCTTATCAGAATAGTTATTTAAATTGCGTAAGCTCCATCTCATGATCATAGTGATTATCCATACTCATCGTATCTCCATAGATAACAAACACTGGACTTTTTGGTAGAAAGAGGATTGTCAACAATGCAATTAACCAGTTGATGTGGGGATATTTTTGCAGAGATGAAATCAACCCAGGCAAATAGAGATAGTGGTAAGTGGTCTGCATTATGAATTTCACTCGTTCTCTATGAAAAGCTGCTCACAAGGCTACCAATCAGATTGGAGATACACGGTACTCCGCAGATACAGAACTGCGTTTGCTACGTGAGTAATAAATGATTGGCTATTGACCCATGTAGAATATCCAGCCTCAAATCAGGCGTTGGTAATTGCGGCTGAGTTGCTGCCCAAGATGGTCCATGTCCCGCCTGATGCTTGTTTTACACCCGTTCCCCTCCCCCCTCAATAAACCCGAAGCACTTCTGCTGGAAGCATTTTTTAATCTCATTTCGGCAATCTATTGATCTCTCGCGATGACTTCTGAAGCCAACATTGTGCTTAAAACCCATAACGATTATACCGTGGGGTGGGTTTGTGCTCTGCCAAAAGAGCAGACTGCAGCTATCGCCATGCTGGATCACAGGCATGCAGACCTTCAAAAGCCACCGAATGATCAAAACACCTATACGTTGGGATCTATAAGCAGCCATAATATCGTCATAGCCTGTCTGCCCAAAGGCAAGACAGGAACAAACTCAGCAGCCACTGTTGCAGCCTGGATGGTTAGCACTTTTCCATCCACCAAGGTCGGCCTTTTAGTCGGCATTGGTGGTGGCGTTCCGTCAAAAGTGAGACTTGGTGACGTTGTCGTCAGCACTCCCACTGGCCAATTCCCTGGTGTTGTCCAATGGGACATTGGCAAGGCAAAAGAAGAGGGCAGATTTGAACGAACTGGCTCATTAAATAATCCCCCGACCGCGCTATTAACAGCTCTTACGAGATTGGAAACAGAGCATGACTTAAATGGATCCAAGATATCAGAGTATCTAGACCAACTTAAGGAGAAGTGGCCACGCCTAGCATCAAAATATCTGAGGTCCCGACGTCATGAAGATCTACTATTCAGATCAGATTATCAGCATGTCAGCGATAACGCAAGCTACGACAATACCTCTGGCCTCGAAGATAGTGCTAAAGAAGAAAATTGCGAATTCTGTGACAGAAGCCAGGTTATTAAGAAGCAGCCCAGAGATATGCGCGTGCATTATGGCTTAATTGCATCTGGTAATCAAATTATCAAAGACGCTACCCTCCGAAATAATTTAAATAAATATTTTAACAGTCACGTTCTTTGTATCGAAACGGAAGCCGCGGGGCTGATGAATGACTTCCCTTGCATCGTCATCCGAGGCATCAGTGATTACGCTGACTCACATAAGAACGATACCTGGCAAGAGCATGCTGCAGCTGTAGCTGCAGCTTTTGCAAAAGAGCTTTTAGGCTATGTACAAGCAGCTGATGTTGAAAGAGAGCGTACAGCGAAGGATATACTTGAACAAGGTTAGTAACTTATATCTTGAAATTGTATCATTACTCACATCTGATATAGTCCTTGGTAGCATATCCGAAGTTGAAGAGAACACTTTGCATACGAGAGCTAAATTAGACGGGATTGAAAACATCAGGATTCTCGATTGGTTAACGCCAACAGATTATGGCCTACAGCAAAGTGATTATTTCCAGAGATCTCAACCAGGAACTGGGCGATGGCTCCTGGATTCCGTGAAGTTCCAGAGTTGGGTGGCTGGACACAACCAAACTTTATTCTGTCCAGGTATGCCTGGAGCGGGGAAAACCATCTTAACGTCAATCGTGGTTGATTATCTTGTTTCGAAATTTCGTCACGGGGATGTCGGCATCGCATATGTCTACTGCAACTTCCATCAGCACCATGAACAGAACACTGATGACCTGCTAGCGAGCATACTGAAACAGCTTGCCGAGACCCAGCCTTTACTTTCAGAAAGTGTTAAAGATCTCTATGAGAGCCACCAAAGCAGGCGAACGCGGCCGTCGGTTGACGAACTGTACAAAACTCTTCAGTCCATTATAGCTTCATATTCAAGAGTCTTTATAATTGTTGATGCCCTGGATGAATGCCAAACTTCGAATAATACCCGCATCAAGTTCCTCTTCAAGCTCTTCGACATTCAAGGTGAAAGCCACATAAACATATTCGCAACCTCGAGACCTATTCCGGAGATTTATGAGAAATTCAAAGCAAGTACAGTGATCGAGGTCCGTGCTCACACCGACGACGTGAGAAATTTTTTACAAAGTCAAATATCGCAGTCAGATTCAGAGTTATTGAACATTTGCCGGGAAGATATTAAAACGAAGATCACAGAGGCTGCTGAGGGGATGTAAGTGCTAACGTCCCGCTATACACGGGGCGATAATTGACGATCAATTAGGTTCCTTCTTGCGCAGCTTTACTTTGACGTCATCAAAGATAAAAGAACGCAAAAGAAGATAAAAGACACATTAAAAGAGTTGCCTATCGGCCGTAATACATACGATTATATTTATGAGGAAGCGATGAAACGGATAATAAGCCAGACTCCAGACACCGCTGAGCTAGCCAGGCTGGTTCTCTCATGGATAGTTTGCGCCAAAAGGCCTCTTAAAGCGTTAGAACTTCAACATGCGCTTGCTGTCGAGCCCAAAAAGTACCGCATTAATGAAGAGAATATTTTACCGATTGGAGATATGGCCTCTATTTGCGCCGGGCTAGTAACAATCGAGGGAAACAGCGACACAGTTCGTCTAATTCACTACACTACGCATGAATACCTCGAACGGACAATGGAACGGTGGCTCCCAGATGCAGAATCTGTAATTACGACTATATGCACAACGTATTTGTTATTAGACGACTTTCAAACCGGGCCTTGCAAACCGTGTGACAGGTACTATCATAATGGAATTGCCTACACAACAGACTGCGAATTTCACAAACGATTGCAATCTTTTCCTTTCTACAACTATGCTGCAAGTCACTGGGGACACCATGCACGTGCATGTTTGAAGTTAGACGAGGAAGTTATTAACTTCTTGAATCACAAATCACATGTGGAGGCATCAGCTCAAGTATTGATTAGGGAGCCAAGAGGTAACTCTTGCTCTGGCTTTCCACGAGAGGTGACCGGGCTCCACTTGGCATCATATTTTGGGGTTGTTGAAGCCGTAAATGGTATACTGCCATACGAAGAGTACACAAACGTGAGGGATAGTTATGACGCAACGCCATTCGAATATGCCGCCATGAATGGGCATGCGAACATCTTTATGCTGTTACTTAAGGCGAACAAGCTTAACCTTCGTTTGGGCACTGAGTTTCTCAAAAGATCACTTTCATATGCCGCAATGAACGGGCATGAAAATGTTGTTAAACTATTGCTCAGGGTCAGATGGGTTAATCCTGATTCCGGTGACGAACATTGCAGATCGGCGCTTTCGCATGCCGCTGAGCATGGGCATAGAAGTATTGTCAAGCTTTTACTTTCTAACGGTAGAGTTGATCGTGAATCTAAGGATTATCACGGCAAAACTCCACTTTTACATGCTGTTATTAAGGGTCATGAAGATATCGTTAAGCTATTGCTTACAATGGACGATGTTAATCCTGATTCTAGGGATAAAGAACGTAATACTCCGCTTTTATGTGCCGCTGCGAATGGACACGAAGGCATCGCCAAGCTATTACTTACAACCGGGAAGGTTGATCCTGATTCTAAGAATAATAAGCGTCAAACTCCGCTTTTATCTGCCGCTGAGAATGGACACGAAGGCATTGTCAAGCTGTTGCTTGCAACTAGCAAAGTTAATCCTAATTCTCATAATGAGAACTGCACATCCGCGCTTTCATATGCCGCTGAGAATGGACACAAAGGCATTGTCAAGTTGCTACTTGCAACTGGGAAGGTTGATCTTGATTCCAGAGATAGATATGGTGATCGGCCGCTTTTAAATGCGGCTCGATATGGACACGAAGATATTGTCAAGCTTCTCCTTGCAACTGGCAAGATTAATCCTGATTCTTATGACGGATGTTACAGGTCGGCGCTTTCATATGCCGCTGAGAAGGGACACGAAGGCATTGTCAAGATGCTGCTTGCAACCGGCAAGGTTGATCCTGATTCCAGAGATAAATACGGTAAACAGCCACTTTCATATGCTACTAAGTGGCAGCCGGACGGCATTGCCAAGCTGCTACTTGCAACTGGCAAGGTTGATCCTAATTTTATGGGAAAGCATGGGACTCACCTACATCATGCAATTTATTGCCGCCGTGGAGATATTGTAGAATTGCTGCTTGCAACAGGCAAGGTTGATCACGACCAAAGAAGCGTTTCTGGCAAGACACCGCTATACATGGCCGCTGCAAGAGGTGATGCGAACATTGTCGGGCTATTGCTTGCAGCTGGCAAAGTTAATCTGGTCGCTCAGCATACTGCTGATGAGCATATTGAAGACAACATAATATATCAGACTAAATATACGCCACTATCGATCGCTATTGCCAGAGCGGATGAGGCTATTTTCAGGCTGTTTGTCACAGCAGATATCCCCAGCATCAATCTGATAGATGCAGATGGTAAATCGCCACTTACACATGCTGTAATACACCAGAACGAATATTTTGTAGAGCTCTTGCTTGCTAAAGACGCGACGAGCGTTAATGTGGCAGACAGAGAAGGCCGAACTCCGCTTTCACACGCTGCTGAGTGTGGAACTAGAAGAATCGCCAAGCTAATACTCGAAACCGGCAAAGTCGACAGAAATACGCTGGGGGATGCATATAATCGAACACCATTGTTTTATGCCGCCAAGAGTGGGCATAGAAATATTGTCAAGCTTTTTCTTGCGATAGGTATACCTGTTGGCTATACCTATGGCTACGAACAAAAAGATTGCGACTCTGAGCAGCATCAAGACTCTTTGAAACGCCTGGTAAAGCGGCACATACGCGCGAACGGTCATTACTCTACACAGCTCAAACATAAGAGAACAGAAAGATCGATTACTATGTGGCTACGACACCACGTGAGGCGTTTAAGCTACATTCGCAGCAGAAAGCGAATTCGCGACGGCAGCATGAAGAAGGCGCGTAGGCGTACAGGTAGGCGGTTGTTTAAACACGTCTGCGACAGCAAATGGCACAGATAACTTGAAATGTTGGGGCCATCGCGCAGGCGAGCAACAAGGTCGTGACAGCCTTAGTACTCTTGCTCATCGAGGTGTTTATGGGTCGCTAGTCATCTGAGGGTCTTACAGTGGGAAAATGGAATGAAGAAAAAATGGTCTGTTGCCATGATCCACTGGACGGATGGGTCGTCGCCTGTTGAGCAATCGAGGTATATTCACTGCAACAATATGAAAAAGTGACACATACATAATCCGTACAGATATTCAGCTTTCAGAACAAATACAATGTAGCAAAGAAGGAAGACACGAGCTACATAGCCAAGACGCTATTTAAGGATGTAAATTTATGTTATTAAATAGATCTATAGTTATCTACTCAATTGCAAGACTATATAATTTGTCCGTGATTCTAGACGAGTCGAATTCCAGTTCATGTAAATAATCAAGCACACGCAGCGAGAGCAGAATAACAACGCCTTACCCAGAAGTTCGGTTAGTAGCTGAGGAACTCATTTTAACTCATACCAAGGTACTATGCAACCAATACCAATTCAACAACAGAAACCTAATGTATCTGACCACTATTCATACCACCGTGTGAAATCAAATGAGGTTATGAGCTGATTAGATTGCAGCAACTGAATACATGTACCATCCAAAAAGCCACCCTGGCGCAATTAGGCGTCATTTTGATACGGAACATCTCATGTTGTCTTGCCTTGCGATCTATGTATCTAGGCCAGCTATTGCATAACAGTAAGTCCTAACTACTAGCCGATCACAAGTTTAGTCAAGTGTTTGATCAAATCATGGTAACACTCGTTGAGTTTATATGTTTAGATACATAGACAGAAGCTATTGTAATCCATTTGGGCTTTAAAGTGCGAGTATGATTGTACAAATAAGAGTATACGGAGCAATTACCCATACACCTTTAAGGCTCCCGTTAAGTTTTTGCTTGCAACTGACAAAGCTGGCATAAATTCATCTGACAAATGCAATTGAACTGCCTTGTCATGTGCCGCCGAAAATGGCCATGAGGCTCTTGCCAAGTTACTTCTTGAACGAGGGGCGAACACCAATACAAAGGATAGTAGCGGGAGAACACTGTTAGCATGGGCAGATGAGAATAGGCACAAAGACACTTCGCGTTCACTGCTTGACGCTGATTGGAGAATTACATTAGGTGAGTATTGAATGCACATATATCATAACAAAGAGATGAACAGTAGTTAGGAACTTCTATAGGAGGCCTCAACAGGTATAAAATAGCCCGGTAATGAAGATAATCGCCCCATCTCCTTCTTTACCCCTACCTCTACATTTCTTAGTGCAACTATAATGGAACCGAAAACAGGAAGAATGCACGACTTATTTGTCCAAGAATTTGTTATTCTACTCAACGAAGATGAGGCCCTAAGATCCCTCATACTGGAGGCCGTCTCGAAGCAGGAGATTGGCCCCGGAAAGGCTCGAAACAACTTTCGAAAACTATTAAAGCACTTTGCTAGTGATCTTAAAGTCGATGCAGTCATAATTCGTCGCGGAGCCACAGTCGAGGCAGTCAACAATCACCACCAAGCGCTTGTAAGGTTTATAAATACGAATTTATCCAATATTGCACAAGAACTCTTCTCGGAGTTTTCTAGCGATGATCAGAAAGCTGGAGATAAGATGCCAGAACCAAGGATGCAGCATTATGCTGCTGGAGAAAGTCAGAAACAGGGAGAAGAATACCTTCAGATTTCCCAAGATCCTGGGATTGTTGAACAAGCTACGCCTGCTCACCTCAACAACTTGACCTACTATAACGACTCCAGCGATCAGATTGAGTTGAGTGAATCTGATGAAGAAAGCGACCATGATGACAGTGGAGACGAAGAAGCCGAATCAGTCAAGCTGGATATTGACCTCCCAGAGCATTTTGACGAACTAAGACAACTTATCCTGGATAGTGCCGCCTATCAGACCCTTCGTCGTCGATTTGATGAGTTTATTCGACCTTCTTTGGGATCTAAAATTGAAGACCTGCTCCTGAGGTGGTCAAGGCATGATCATAGACACCACTCCTTCGTCGCGCGCTACAAGCTCTTCAATGTACTTGCCGAGTTGAAGTATATTCATACACAAGAAATTAGACTGGATGAGGACAATAAGCGCACCTATTGGCAAGCGTTTTTGGGTTACTATCAGAAGAAGGCTGAGGATTGGACCCAGGAAGCCTGGGATTGGTGGCCATTACCTCCTTATCTAAGGCCTCTAGAGAACAACGAGAGCCGATTACGATGGCAATGTGTGAGTTTGATTCCCTTTTGAAGTGTGCAGTGCTAACCACCGTTGGTTCAGACATGTGGATATGGAGAAGAGCGATGGGCAGAAGTGCCAAAGCCTTTTGCCCGACGTCTGATGTTATTTGTTCGTGACCTTTCTAAGGATGGTACTTCAATGAGTGGGAACCAATCTCCTTCTGCCTCACACACACGAAATACTGATGCGCATGCCTCTTCCGGGAATACATTTTCCCCTACATTACCTTCTGAAAGTGGCGGAGTTCATCAGCCTCATCAACCGCTACAAGGAGCATCCCCCATCAATATTCCCCGTAGTGGATTAGTCGACACTCAAGCTAGCGCAATCTCTACAATTCCTCTTGGCCACTGGATTATATGTTTGTTGCCGATGGTTACCCTTTTCATAATGTGGATTTCCCCATTGGGGCGAGGTATTGATCTACAGAATCCTTCTATTCCGATTTGCATAACGGCTTCAATGTTGTCGATGTTTTGGAGCATATATCTCAGAAGCGGAAGGGATCATTGAATGGAGAATGATGTCAATGTCAAGTATTTGCATCTTGCATCATATAGTGAGCCCAGGGTTAGATGATTACACGAGTTTTCGGGAAGTAGGAGATTGGTACGCAAATATCCATCGCAGGCAGTAGGTAATTTGTTCTTCCGTATTTTAATTAATTTAGCATCAAATGTTTTCACCATAAGAAGCGCAGTTAGACTGAATCTCACCTAGTCTTGCCTTGTGATCTATGCATCCAGACCAGCTCTGTTGAGCAATTAATCCTAGTTACTAGCCGATTACAAAACCGGTCAAAGGATCTTCCCAAATTATTAAATATCATTGAAGATATTCAGTAACTATTGTAAAACATTTGAGCTTTAAAGTGCTAGAACGATTGTACACTTACGAGTATACGGAGCACCGATATACCTTCAAGTGGCTTGTTGGCCGATTTGGGCTTAGGGCTTATATGCACAGTTATTTATATGCGTGCCCATTGCTAACTCCTTAACATCTCCGAGTGCATGTTAACATACGAATACGTGAACAATCATTTGTTGTACTCTCCCTTGGCTGGTAGACTCTTAAACGTGATTTTGTTATACTTGTGGCTGTTACGTCGTGACATAAAGGAGCTTGAACCGCCTACGTTTACCTCAACAAATGCATTTGCACATCTAGTCCGCAATATGCCAAGAACAAGATCAACCGTGAACCGTCGCACCTCCACCGCAAAGAAGGCCGAAACAAATCCACCGCCAGAGGTCCCAAAACCATCCCGCGAGCAAAAGGCCAAAGTTGTTAAAAAGCCCCGCGCTAAGAAAGGAAAGGAGACAAACAATGACAGCACAGCATCTTCTATAAGCGTTGGATCCAAAATTCCATGGACCAATAGCTTTGGAGGGGCAATCTATCTTCACGACGGAACCAAAACGTCGCTGAAGCAGCTAGTGGAGAAGAGTCACAAAGGGTTGATTGTCTACGCGTACCCAAAATCTCGTGATGATGAATGTATGAGTTATACTCACTCTAACTATTTTGGACCGTACTGTGCACTGACTATCTGGTAGCGGCCGATCTACATAGCGAGATGGACCACTCTCAGCTGGACTGGGAGTCGTTAGAGATGGACACAATAGGCATCTATCGAGATACTGTATCGTCAATTACTGCCTTTATGGAAGGGCCTGGATGGGGGGTGCCTATTGCCAGCAATTTGAGCGGATCATTGATGAAAGCAATGTCGCTTACTTCTCCTAAGGGCGTTCTCAAACAGGGAGCCTTCATTGTGTCGAAAGAAGGAATTCTCCTAGGACGCACAATGGGAAAGGTAGATAAAATTATGGATTACTTACATAAGACATTGACTGTTATTGAGGCGGAAAGAGGCGAGGTAGAAGATTGGTAGACTTTTTAAGTCATGACACTATGCGCTCATTATGCAGAATCTCATAAATGCGATTAAATGTTTCCTAAAGAAGTATAAATGAACAATCCAATCATGGTTGGCTCCTCATGAAGAGTATTAATACAATAAAAGCCGTCTTTGGCGCACATACATATATATATATACTTTATCTGTATTTAAATGAAACCTTCGGGAATATAAGTTAGAGGGGAACACTTCCATCACTCTACTTAATGGATCGCAGCGGGTGGCATACATAAAGGTTGGCAAGAATTTATGGTCATTAAGTGTGAACTTTTGTCTAAACGCTCTAAAACATGCTAATTATTCCAATTAAACCACCGTGAATGAGAATTCATAGATTACGACTCCATGGAGACCTGGTTCTCCTCCTACCATCCCGACAACGTCTGAGACAACCACGCTGAATGATCATTGTATTCGGGAAGCATCATTTGGCCCTCGATATTCAGCGCCAAGCCAAATTCTGGTATTGTCGATAAATTGCTCTTAAGGTCGTTGTATTCAGAGTCTCCGAGGTCCCAATTCAGCATTCCCATGTTCGGCGTCTCTCCGTATTGCTGAAGGAAAGCCGTCATCTCGTCAGGCCCCGACCCAAATTGGGACATGGAGCCCTCGGAATAATCCGTGATGGGCGAAATATATGGCGATGTTGTAACGCATGAGTTAACGCCATCAGATCCAGAGTGGCTATGCTCTGAGTCATCGAGGCTGTAGAGGCTCTGAGGAGATTGTGTCGTAGAGTGATTGTAGCCGGCGAAAGCTTCTTTGCGGTAGTCAACTTCGGTTTCGATGCTCTGCATCAACTCAGATGATGGTGAGTCATCACTAGTGAGGCCGTCCATGGGTGAATCGGCCTCTTTATCGTCATCATGCTCGTCTTCTTCCTCGTCTCGGTATTGTAGTCGATTAGGGTGAGCCGCGATTCTTGCCATGCCGCCAGCTGTCGTTGGCAGCTCATATTGAATAGGTAGTTCAATATCGCCATTGGGGCCAATACACCCTAGCTTCTTGGCCACATCGTGAATAACTAATTCACCCTGGTCATTCAGCTCAGGGTCGCCGAGATCCCAGGGCTGATTCTTCTGGATCATAGTGAAGAGCTTATGGACGCTGCCGATAAGCGCCAAGTGAGTGGTCTCAAGGCACTCGACATAGCTGCGGCGCAAGTTAGTCATTGTTATATACATTTATTAAGCATTGCGACATGTATAGACATACCTCTTGGGAACTTGCTTATACTCGACGTGAATTGTTCTCTTCCGGATGCCAGGGGTGCATACATGGCCATTGTTTTTGCACTTTTGACAGGGGAGATCACCATCACACTGGTACAGCCGCTTTGTTAGTATGGACAGACAGTGAAGAACTGGCATTGAATAATGAGCGAACCTTGATCTTCTTTAAGCGACAACGCTCACAGGCCTTTGATACGCGTGTACGGCGCACATCTCTGGTGGTGCGTGGGTGTTGATCCATTGACTTTGATGTGGGGCTAGACTTGGATTTTTGTACTGCTGGGCTTCTAGAAGATGAGAGCTGATTCTTATGTGAGATGTTTGCAAGCATGTTTGTGTGCAATGATTGTTGGGGGGACAAAGTATGTATATGAATTGTATGGATTGTACGCAAGCCGAAGGCTTTTGGAGATGACAAAGAGGAAACTGTTCGGGATGTCGCTTCGTTAATGCACTTGGGAACTAAGATGGAAATTGGATTGATAAATAAATATTTCATTCATGTCCCTTGATGACGTGAAGCTACGAAGAATGTGTATTAGGCGGCAGTCTCTCCGTAAAGGGATACTCTCAGCGAGTATGGGGCCAAACTATGACATCGACCGATACGATTTTACAGGGGACCGGCGACTGGCTCACACCTAAGCAAGCTTGAGCTCAAACGGTGCTAAACGCCCGTTGACGCTAGAATTTTCTGCCGCCAACTTTTCGTTAATTCGAGCTTCTCCGAGCTGTGAAGCGCACACACGCGAGGTAAGCGAAGAGCGCGAACCAAGGCGTGGCGGCTTGGAGCATTTATGCCCGAAGTCCATTGACCCTAACGGGCACTAGAAAACAGTACCGGTGGGAGCTAGAGACGTCACTGCGTGAATCGATTAACTGATTAAGCAACGGCAGTTTGACGTGCAGGGTGAGATTCTGGCACGGGGGGACTTTCAGGGTTGGGCTTCTCCGGAAGTTCCCAGCCCCAGCGGCAACTGCTCCGAGTGTGCATGGTCCCCGTTTGCCCGGGAGAGGAGCGCACGATGCAATCGGCTAAGCAAATGTCGGCAGATGTTCCTTGTTGAAGCGGACTTGCATCCCCGACCGATGCAATCATAGGTATACTGGGGATTCGCTCCCATTTCCACCTGTCCTGACGGTTGTCCGTCGCCGTCGAGTCGATCTCCGAACCCACATCTCTAATTTTTTCTTTAATCATTGAAAGTGGTTGTCCAAGTGGGCTCTCTGGACGGATGGCATTGTCGCTTCTCGATCTCCCGGTATCATGACCGATCCAATCAGAGACTTGCAGCAATTGTCTTGCAGTCTTGCAACTTTGATTTGATCATGCGACTCAATCGGGGACTTGGTGTCTGCCAGCTTGTAAGACACAGTACTAGAGGGCTGAGTGTCACGTCATGTGCCTGCTCTGTGGTTGTGCTACAGTCAAGACGCTGTTGTGTTCAGTAGTGTGCATTCGGTCATGTATTTTCGAGCTGAGTCTATTGGCTATCATGGGCAAAGCTGATGCAAGTCTCAACTTTATCGCTATTGCCTAGCGGCGGCACCATCTTGAATGATCATCTGCCGATATTTGCGGCATACGGCGGCGTACGGCGGCGTACGGCGGCGGCTCAAGCACTCACACACAGGCAAGACAGGCAAGTAGAGGACAGAAAAACCGAGACGGAAAAGATTTCGAACACCCTCAAGTTGAATGATACGCCTACAAAGGGAGTAGCTGCTATATTTACATTTCCCTAATAACTGCTGCTATATTTATATTTCTCTAGTAACTGCTACTATATCTACATTTCCCTAATAACTACTACTATATCTACTCGATGGATTGATTTGGTGCCTATATTACTGAATGTATGTACTTGTTCATTTTGCGGTCTCGCTTTTTCTGACCTTCGTTTGACAGGGCACAGCACGCACATGTAGAGAGACTGAGAGATCGTCTCCAAGCCCAGCTGGACTCATTTCGGTAGTACACATGTGGTAGTACATATTGTATTATGACATAAGTCGCAGTTCGTTATCTCTGACCTGCCTCGTCCAGCTTCCGATGTCTTACACAGTCGGTCTTACGGAGTACCAAGATACGGAGAACATGTAACCGTAAATCCACGTTCGTATATATCCGTCAAGGCTATGTCTTTTTCCAAATTGGAATTAATTTGATAACTGCAAATGCAAAATTAAATTAAAAATAAAGACAAGCTCCCAAAAGGCTGTGACCTCTTTGTATTACATCTTTACGAGTGAGTCTTGCCTTCAGAGCCGGCGGATTCGAGCGCTGCAGCCCAACGGCACCAGCTTAGCACTAACACCGAAACTAGGCCTCCATAGAGTAAGATTCCCTCCACAGTGTCGGGCTGATTTTATCTCTTATCTCTCGAAATAACCACTTGCGCAATTCGACGTCGTTTCGCTCGCTTCTTACGGCAAGCCTACAAATCCCAGTCCGGCTACGAGCTCGCCTGGCGCGTGCCAAAATACGACGACCGAAAACACCAAGTACATATGCCGACGGTGATTTGATTTGTGCGCTCCGAGATTCCCAGACCAAAGTACATGTTAGGATGCACGCGACCACGCTATGATCGGCGCTTGATCACGGGCCCATAGTCGAGAGAGAGGCGCCGCTACCGGACGATAGAACGGGGGAATAGACAGGTAGACAATAGACGGGACGAGCGATCGATCAAGTAAGAGACAACAAATACTGAGTGGCGATGCCTTCATCCGATCATCTTGGGAGGCGGGCCTCACACGGCGCCGCCAGCCTGGCGACGTCAGCGTCTTCTATTCATGGCGCAGCAGTTGGGTTTCGAGAAGGCCTGGGCTTGGCTGGAGTTGCGAGGAGGACGCTGGGAATCTGCTTCCTGCTGTTGACGGTGTTTCTATGGACGCTGTCCAATTTTCTCGCCAGCGTAAGTACATGGGAGAGAATGGCTGCCCAACATACGTCTGCGCTTTGCGACACAATGAAGGACACCCGCTGATAGTGTTACAGTTCATCTTTTCCGACGCAACCTACGATAAGCCCTTCTTCCTCGTCTACTTCAACACCTCCATGTTCGCCATCTCTTTAATACCCATGTTTATACGATATCTACTCCAGAAAGGATTCCATGGACTGCGAAGCGACGTCAGGCGCATGTGGGCGGAACATCGATACCAAGCCGCCCCAGGCAGTCCTGCGATGGACGAAGAAGATCAACAAGCCCAAGAGCGCTTGCTAGTAGACGAACGAGACCCCATGGCACCAACCTCGACTCCCTCAAAAGAGAAGCTCAGCTTCCGAGAAACCGCAGTGCTGAGCCTCGAGTTCTGCATGCTGTGGTTCCTCGCAAACTATTTTGCGTCGGCATGCCTCGAGTATACCAGCGTCGCCAGCGTCACGATCCTCACGTCCACGAGCAGCGTCTGGACGCTAGTGTTTGGCTCCATGTTTGGCGTCGAGACCTTTTCCCTGCGCAAGCTGGTTGGAGTCGTGGCGTCTCTTACCGGTATCATACTTATTTCCATGGTGGACCTATCAGGCAAGAGTGACGAGAACAGAGGATCGTTCCCGCACAAGACTCCCGGGCAGATTGCGCTGGGAGATGCCATGGCGTTTTTGAGCGCTGTGGTTTACGGCATATATGTCACTGTTATGAAGCGACGAGTGGGTGACGAGGACAAGGTCAACATGCAGTTGTTCTTTGGCTTGGTGGGAGTGTTTAATCTGGCCCTGCTGTGGCCGCTCTTCTTCATCCTCCACTGGACGGGTCTTGAACCGGTATGTGCCATGGCTACAAAGGGATTGCAAATTATGATACTAACCTAGGTCTAATACAGTTCGAGCTGCCTCCTACAAGCCAGATTTGGACCATCATTATTGTAAGTCAAGACACTCATTATTGCCATTCCCCGCTCCCGTAACAAGTTGCTCACGGCTACGCAGGTAAACGCAATTGCGTCTTTTGTCAGTGACATATCCTGGGCACTGGCCATGCTCCTGACGACGCCGTTGGTCGTCACCGTGGGCCTGTCTCTGACCATTCCGCTCTCCCTCATCGGCGAGATGGTCCAGTACCAGCAATATTCCAGCGGCGTTTACTGGGTCGGCGCGGCCGTTGTCTTTGTCTCATTTGTTTTTGTTAATCACGAGACAAAGGAGGAAGACACGAGCAAGGCGGTAAACGTCACAGCAGGTCTAGGCTCGGCTTCCGACCCTGATGGTGCCGACGGAGGTGCGGGCTATGGACGATTGTAATGAGTTGCATGTTAGATTGGAGGGTTTTTCATCACCTTTTTGCGTTTCTTCAACAGGCGCGTCGTATTATCTCTCTTAATTAGAATGAATTCCAATAGATGCTTCATTACTTTCCTCACAACTGGTTATATTCGTATATACATATCCACAGCGCTAGCATCGGATACTTAATTTGTTAATGTTTTTGAATCGGACGAGAGTTCAGATATGCTAGTAAAATGCCATTAGCGCGACCCGCATCGATTTGTCCCGATGAAGCACTGAATCCCCGATCGTGACGAGCAGCGATAGGAAAATAATGCAGAGGTAACATTACACTCGAAAAGTGTCTAGCAGCAATGCGTAATTTGTCATATTTCAACGCGTTTGAGCCCATGGTGAACTCAACCTGCAGTGCTACCCTCTGGCGTTGAGAACTACACCTACACGCACCTTATCCGGTCAGCAGCCTCGCGCGCTTAACAGCTATTACGTTGGATGTGCTCACAATACCCGACTAATAAAGCACGGTGTAAAAAACAACCACCGAGACAAACAAAAGAGAGTCTCAGCTGAACGAACCCTTGAAAGTGAAGGCCCGTGAGCCGGATCTACCCACCCAAAGGCCCCCAGAAAGCGGGATCTAACCGCGGATCATCAGCGGCGCAAACTTTGATAGATCACCGAGACAAGGAGGCAGCAAACGCAAACCAAACTGAACAAATTGCTTTTTTCCTTGCTTTGTCGAGTAGCGTGGCGAGTGTTCTCGGGCGCCTGCTGAATGACCCGTTCGGTGTGCAAAGATCCTGCTGTTCTTGTACCACGAGGAATGCTAGGCAGCCTTCATTAGATGAGAGGTCACATGCAATCTAGAGCGTTCAGTCGTTGGGCTACATATGTACCTTCGATATCCGGTCCTTTGTGTACTTGGAAAGAGCAAGGAATGGTTCCTCGGAAGCTTGAAGTTTCGCTACCGGTCGTTTAAGCGATATACATGTCTTTGGCTCCCTTCTCTTGATCAAGGATATATATCATTTTCAACATTATTTCGTCATTTTTCTTTATAGAGAGTTTTCTTTGAGCTCCTTTATACCATTTCATCCTCGTTCGACTTCTTTCACGAGACCGTTTCAGCATACGATACCACCTCTGCGACACCTGCTTTATACTACTACTTCTCTTATACCCTATTTTTGCTTTCAAGTATCCTACCTATTTCGTCTATATCTTAATGGCCACCTCTACAACCACCATGTCGCTCGACAATGCCTCCTCTCCGCCCCAAAAGCCACTAGCGTTCGAGATGGTCGCTGCCACAAGGGAACTACACACAAGAATCAACAGACTGGTGGTATCTCGACTACCACTAGCCTTACCTCCACAGGCCTCCGATGCCAGTCCATATATCAGCGGCTTGTTGCACTTTCTTCCAGTATACATGACGTTTGAGAAGCTTTGGCAAGATATAATACCCGATGCTCTTCCCGAGGAAACCGCGTTGGATGATGAAACGCCAAAGATGTCCGAGCGCATGCATACGATTCTCAAGGAACTCAAGATTCCCCAACTTTTTCGTTCCGATATTCTCAGAGCAGACATCAAATCCATGACTGGCTGGTCCGACGATATCCTCGATAACCAGATCGACGTCATAAAACGAAAAGGCAAACTCTGCGCTTTCATCTCGCACATCAAGCAAATCATTCCTGATGAACCACACACACTCATCGCCTACTCATATAACCTATTCATGGCGCTTTTTGCCGGAGGCCGCTTCATTAGAGCGTCATTCGAAAAGGCTGGCGATGAGTTCTGGGAAACTGTTCCTAGGCCTATCAAACCAACGATGGAACCTTGCAGACCAAAATCAACTGCTCCATCTCCGCTAGAGCCAACATATGACCTGACAGAGGCCAGCCGGCATTCCCAAACCCCGCTGCAGTTCTGGCGGTTCAACACAGCGGAAGACGGTGAGGATTTAAAGCGAGACTATAAGGAAGTGTTGCTCAGATGGGAAGGCGAGCTGTCTCCTTGGGAGAGAGAAGACATCGTGCGAGAATCAGTCATTATCCTGGAGAACATAGAATCCATCGTCAACCACCTAGACAGCATGTTTGCCGAAGAGCAGGAGGAGAAGCCCAGCATACAAATCCCAAAGAGACCTTCCCTGGCGGATCGCTTTGCGCAGACGCAATTCGTGGCACGCATCCGCGACAGCTTCATGATAGCCAGGGAACGGGGAGTAGGGAGTTCTTTACGGAGCCAATCGCTCGACACGACCACGACCGAAGAAGGAGAGCTTGAATCTAAAAGTGAAGATGCTCATCAGGATAATGTCGCTGCTGATATCGAGTTGTGCCCTGGCGTTCCGAAATCTATGAGGTTTGCAAAGTCGCTCCCCATTCCGCCGCGTAGGCATGTTCGAGTTGCTGCCGCAAAGAATGGCAAGTTGGACGTACGGTCGTCAATGGAACCCGCCAACACTGCGATGCCAAGACCTGTTTTGGTGGGATTGATCGGCTTGTTCCTCCTGTATATATTCATTCGTATTAGGGGGATTATGAGTGTGGGCACTGTAATGATTCCGTTAACGTGAAACGTATACATGTCTCGGCATATGACGTTGCGTTCTTACGGCAAGTTCCTAAAGAGATACCTAGATAGTTGGATACAAGCACAAGCTCAATAGAATTACGCAAGTAAATTTCTTTCATTTCGTTTATTTTACATGTATTCGCCCATCATGGCTTGAACAATGCTTGGATGCTTGGCTATGCCGCAACTAACCCTACAAACGCCGCTGCTATGCTTTTGACAATGGAATTAAAAAACAGGCCCAAAAAAATTCAACTCTCTCTCAAACAGGGTGTATAGCGCAGACCATTCCCCGTATAATGCTTATCCAAGCACATTATTGCTACACGCCCATCCACTTTTGAAGCATTGGAAAGGAAAAAAAGAAGCCTCAGGGGGAGTGATCAAAACAGGCCAATAATTCCATACCATGGTATCCTTCAGTTCATATGCTCATCATTACTTTTTGTTTCCTTTCAGCGCCAACGACTTACTCAGAGTCGTCATCAGGGGTATCCCAGTCGTCTCCCACTTCCGCCCAGCCTGCCATGTGTCGCTCGCCGCCAAATTCGCCCACCTGTCGCAAGTATCGCGCCTGAGCCTCGTCCTGTTGCCACTGGCGAACGATGTAGTCGTCTGATGCCGTGACGAGTTTGCCATCGTGAGCCCAGCTTAGAGTAGTGACTTCGCGGGTGTGGCCACGCACAAGAGGTGTCCCGAGGCGGGAGATGGGGATCAGAGGCGTGGCGGCGGATGATCCAAAAGCAGAAGGTGTAGATATGCTTTGTGACGGGGTGGCAAAGGAGGTTTCGGGGGGGATGTGGGAGCGTTTGGCCCAGGCGCTGCGGATATATCGTTCGTCGGTGGGGAAGAGAAGTGCGCAGCCGTCGCTGCTGCCCACGGCGAGGAGATCGGAGGTGCCGTTGGTGCCGGGGCGAATATCGCATTTGACGTAGAAAGATTGGGCACGGAACAAGTCATGCTTGAAGCCGTACATGGGGCCCAGACCTTGAGCCCCGTTGGGCCTGCGCTTGGTTGCTCCATCTTCGAGTTCCGGCGCATGGCCGAGCATCAAATGGTTTGTTGAGTAAGCGTAGACAGTGCTGTCCTTGCAAACAGCATAGAGGCGGGCTGCGTCGGGGCTGATTGCGAGGGATGTAATGCCGTAGGAACGCCACGTGTGGCCTCGTGGCTCTGAAGTCACAGCTAGAGGCGTCTCTTCGGCCTGCCGCCGAGGCTTGATATATCGCGTGTCCCAGAGCTTGATGGAAGCATTGGCTTCGGATGCAGAAAGCAGGAGATGTTCGCGGCCCGGCGGCATCCAGTGAATAGCGGTGACGGAGGCTGATGAAGTATTGCCCTGTACTGTGCGTTCGTGGGCGTTGTCGATAGTGTTGACGCCCTTGGCTTGCAAGGGTTCCAGGGAGGTGTCTCGCTGGCCAATGCCGCTGGGGCATGAAAAGCTGTTGACTGGTGATGAAGAACATCGTAAGTCCCAAATCTGGATACGGCCAGCCCGGTCAGAGGAAGCAATAACATTGCCGGCCGCTTCACCAGGTTGAAACGCAACCTGCCGTAATGAGTCCCAGTGACCTCCTCCAAGCTCGGCGGCGACTGTCAGTGTCGGAACATCCAGGATCCTGCCGCTACGATCACCGCACGCCGTTACCAGGCGCATATCATCTTGTGAGAACGCCAGATCCATAATCGCGTTGTCATGAACGGAGATGTACGTATCAACTTTGGAGTCGTCCAGCGGGTCGTTCAGATCAGTCTTGAAGAGGCGAACGCATCCTTGTTCATCGCCAATGGCGGTAACCGAACTTTTGTGACAGCTGGCCAGACTAAAGGGAATCGTATTGCCGTTTCCGGAGGAGGCAGCGCAGTGGTGAAGGTCATTACTCCGGCTATAAAATGAAGCTGTCTCGATTCTCGGGTCGCAGGCTGGGTAATTCAGATGCTGTCTGCCGTGGTGCAATGAGAAGCCATGCTCTCGATCAAGAAGCTGAGATTCAAAACCAGTATTCCGGAATTTACGGACAGGCCTTGGCTGATATCCTTCCAGATGCTGTAGCAAGCATAATTAGCAACTTGCCGCAGGACAATGAACGGGAGCAAGTGTCAGTCAGTCATACCAGGGGGGCCTTGGGGTCAACGGCAAAAAGCCTTTGGGGAGTCAGTCCTGACTTTTCTTGCCATGCACGAGCTCCACTACGGCTGGCCTTGAAGAAGAGGTTCTTGAAGCTTGTCAGCATATCACAGCCTTCCATGCAGAAGGAATCTCAATTTTTACCAGAGTTGCTTTGCGTCGGTCCCCCAAGCTTTCAAGAGTCTCCTTTGACTTGACACCATCCTCCTCAGTCCCATCCTCTTCCATAATGGTGGGGTAGGTCAGCTCCGGCAAGGCATACGGCGAGGTCTCGTCGGTTCTCCTCCTCTTTGCGCCATCCGTCCGCGTCTCCTCCGTCAACCTCTTGTGCTCTGCGCTCACCCCCAGCCGCTCACTAGGAGAGGGTGGACATAACGGATCCGAACTCAGCAGCGGATCGCTGAGAAAGGACATGGGGGATGCCAGCTGGCGATTGTTGACAGAGGCACTATCCAGCATGCCCAGGTAGGATCGTCCGCTGGGCAGAGACGACCGCGGCGTAAAGAAGCGGCCAAACCTCCGTGGCGTTACCGATGGATTTCGTCTTTCCTTTCGCCGCGTGGATCTGATGGGCGACAGCATCATGCTCGCGGGCGAGGACGTCGTGGCGGGCGGGCTGGAGGGAACGGCATCGGAGGAGGCAGCCGGGCCATAATGATAATGCACCATGATGCTGCTCTACCTAGTACGACGGATATGCTGGCAAGGCCTCAACTCCCAAGGCTGAGGCGAATGGACAGGACAGGACAGATGACGAGATGCAATGCAACAGCTCTAGGCGAGTCGAATCATGGCAAGGGAGACGGAAAGAAAAAGAGCTTTGGAGGCAATAAGCGGAGACAGGATTTTGGATAAGCGAAAATGACTGAGGCTAGGGACATGGGAGGTCAAAGTGGAGAGACGCGGTCTCACGACGCGGGAGCGTGTAAATGGGATTTGCTCGCTGGCGCGTTTTTGGCGGTTGACGAATCCGGGGCATCGTCGAACGTGGGCGCTAGAGGCGGGCGGTTCCAGCTGGCCCAGGGCGCTGCCACAGCGGATCTCGCAGGGGGTGACGGGGCTGTCAGTTCACTTGGAGCCCGCTGTATCACTCGCACTTACAGGCACCTTGATGTCGTGTTGTGACGGGCAATTTCGTGCTTGGATGGATCCATCCAACCTCAGCTGGCGATGAAGCAATTTGATCAATGTTTGTTATTGCCGACATGAGCTATATTTTTCTAGCTTCTGTTGAGCCCTACCTCTATGACGTGTTATTGCACACGCGCAAAGTCGATGCCATGACTTTTCCATCACAATTGTCTCAACTGGATTGAACCAGCAGTGTAAAGAGCTGCACGGATATCAAATGCAGAAGTTTGCCCTAGCATTGCATTTTGCAATGCGCTGACACAGAGGTGTCACCCTCCATGTAAGGATTGTTTACGGCTCAAACAGCGAGGCTATTGCATGCATCCTACACGTGTGTTTCGCGTCTAACTCATTGATGTCATTGACATATGAATATGCGAGCTTCGCATGAGCGGAAATTGCATATTCTCGTACTATCGGCCGCAGAATTCCAGATGTCCTTTAAGCCATTGGATATTCCCAATAGCCGCCGATGGCTAGATGACTTGCGTTTCCCTGCGCCAGGGAGCCAAACCAGGGATGCCGACGTTGCATTGTCAAGGGAAAAGACGTGATCTCCTTGATAGGATCCACATACAATTAAAGTGACTCTCGTTTTTCGTGTCCATCACCAGCCAGCATTCGTAATGACGATACGGAGTATAGAAGGCATCAAACGGCGGCTGGCCTGACCCGCGTAAAGACACCGAACCCACGACGACAGCGCAATCTGCAAGCATCAACGCCCATTCTGCATCAATTAGAAGCGCTCACAAATCAAATGGCCTGATGGCACACACAGGATGTCGAGTCAATCCCACGATGA
This sequence comes from Trichoderma atrobrunneum, assembly GCA_003439915.1. NCBI lineage: Eukaryota > Fungi > Ascomycota > Sordariomycetes > Hypocreales > Hypocreaceae > Trichoderma > Trichoderma atrobrunneum. The sequence goes on along the minus strand of PNRQ01000049.1, from coordinate 151,610 downwards.
CGTGCGTTATGCATGCATGCAGGTAATATTCAGTGCATACATACCCAAGTTCAGTTATTTGGCAGAAGCTGGCTTTGTCACCTCCCGATAAGATACGGCCTCTCGGCTAGCAGTGAACCTGCATTTACCCATTCGCCCTGCTACAGCCTGCATCTCATCCGGCAAATCCGTGCAAAGAGGAGACGCTCATTCGATCAAGAGAAAAATCTCTGCAGTGGTAGAAATCACCCTCATCAGCATCACATCGTCAACAGGTGATAATTTACATGTATCGGTCAAAATAGCTGCTAGGTATGTAGCCGCGCTTGTTGCTCCTCTCGGGACCCAAATCATACATCCGTCTAAAGGCACTCGGATATTAGACAGCTAAAGAACGCAACAACGGATGTCGGCCACGGCACGAATCTAGGTCGATCTAGAGATATTTCCGATTGGCAAAAGCTAATCACGTTTTCGGTAGGGCTCAGGCGGCTGGTTATGCCACAAAGTTTGATGACGACATGGACCAAACTATGTGCCTGTTGGAGTATAAAAGGCCGCCATGGTCCGCATCAGAAGAGCTTTGAGCTGCACCTTTTTTACAAGATCCGCAACGCGCTCAACGAATCAAAGCAACTCGCTGATCTGCTGTTTCCCATCTGAGCACGAAGGTCTCGCAAGAGCCCAGATGAAGGCAGCCGAAATGGGTAGCAAAATGGCGGGACGAACATCGGGACCGTCAGAGTCAAGATGGCAAACCTCCGACTAGATGTGGTGAAATGAAAGTGGGAGAAGGTCCTGGGAGCCGTAACACACAATCTGTGGCAACCAAAGGGCAAACACCAGTGTCTTCTCCTTCTTTTCTTCTTCGTCTTGGCCATGGTGGTTTAGATGTTCGTTCAGCCATTTTGCTTCGCATTCCGGTTGGCTTCATTCGCTATTACGTGGCCTTCTTACCCCAACGGACATGGAAACAGCAGATTGGCGAGTTGCTTTGATTTGTTGAGTGCGTAGCGGAGCCTGTAAAGAAGGTAAAATCCATCCCCAATATCACCACACTCTTTTATGCGATAACCACCGCGCGCGGTGTTTCGTCATAGTCATCACTCGTCGTATAACAAGCTTTGCTGTGGGGATCAGATAAACCTATATCCAGCCTCAGTCGAATCAACCAGGAGATACGAGCTTCGGACCAGCTCAAGGATAGCCGTCAATCACACCGCTGTATTGGACAAGATTCTTCTAATCACGAATTTGATTCCTCGGATCTAAATCGGAGACTTTTGGGGCTAAAGGATTAGATCCTCGCACGATTTCATGGAGAATTATGCATCAGAGGTCACCCTTATAACAACATTGGGCATCAGGGTGCCACCTGGTTTGAGAAAGACGTTGAAGGGGAGTTTGACTCGAGAAGTTAATAGCAGACTTTGGGTTGTTCTGGCAAGCCACAGGGAACGGCAACAGAAGCAGTGCGCTCTGAGTAGGCTAGGCAGAAATAAAAGGCGTGTCTTTCACAGCATAACTCTTTGTGAAAACTTTGGTTCATGGTGTTTGTAAAATTCCAGATCACATCATCTCTCACTGTTAGTGTTTGACTCCGACAGCGTTTATCCCTAGAAATCGCACCTCTGAGAAAATTGAGGATTTCATTTGATCAATAGGCTCACTCGCACGGACATGAAGTTTTTTTTCTTATCTTCTCTTCCCCTCTGTGTAAGTGGTGCCATACGGTATGTTGGTTGGAATGTTTTTGGAGCACGTGCCTCAAGTACAAGATCTGGCACATCCATCAAGGCATTTCCAGGGCACATTTTTTCCTCGTTCAACCCAACCTAGATATCCAATCCTATTTTGCCTATTATTCAACGATTTCCCTAGTATTCTTCTACATAATCAGTATAGCTTCACTTCACTATTACATGCACCTACAAAAAGCAGTAAGTGGTTCCATCTTCTCCATCTCCGTACCTGTATTATTACCCGTTCGAGGCAAACACAGGCACAGCATCCGCTAGCCCCAAACAGGCTTGGGCGCTGGCATAATCCGCTGCGCTATGGTGTCATTTGCTGTGATTCATTCCTCAAACTCCATCCTCGTGCATACTTTGTACTTGCACAGCTGCTTCTCCTTACGCCTGCATTTGACAGCTTCACCAGTCGCTGATTTGATACGATACTGGCAGATCTATCAGATAACCATCATACGCTGCCCTTGAACTGCTCGACACCTGTTTTCTCAGCTTCAGTCACAGCTGCCCGCCATGTGCCGGTTTTTGGTACGTCATCGCTCGCAACACCGTAAACACCAAAATTGCTATTCCGAGATCGGGGTTTTGCGCCTGCGACTAACACAAGTGCTCCCATCTAGGTCTACAAAGGCAGCGACGAGATCCTGCTGTCGAAACTCATCCTCGATCCGACCCATTCGATTCTTAAGCAGTCCTTTGATTCACGGTTGCGACTGGTATGCCTCTCCTTCTCCCTCTCTTTACTCCCCTCGCCACATGGAATCTCACCGTCAGACTCAGCTGACATCCCCCTCTTTCCCATCTTCTTAGGACACGCGACGAGGCCAGAACAATGCCGACGGCTTTGGCATAGGCTTCTATACAGATCTCAAGCTCGGATCGGCTCCTTGCCTCTTCACATCGACGATTCCCGCGTGGAACTGCACAAATCTTCAGCGCATCGCGTCCAAGACGGCGTCTCGACTAATATTCGGCCATGTGCGCGCGACGACCGAGGGCTCCCTTAGCGAGGACAACTGCCATCCCTTTACACATGGCAGCCTGATGTGGATGCACAATGGCGGTCTCGGTGGCTGGAAACACATCAAACGGCGGCTTGGAAGCTTGTTGGCAGACAAATGGTATCTGGGCGTCAAGGGAGGCACCGACAGCGAATGGGCATTTGCCCTGTTTCTCAATACACTCGAGCAGTCAGGCCACGATCCGAGTGCTTGCCCGCCCGGCGGATTTGGACCTACCGTGTTGCGAGAGGTCATGAAGAAGACAATTGCCCAGATCAACGAATTAACAGACTCCATTCCGCAAAGCATCCTGCAAAACGAAGACGTCGATACCAGAAGCCTATTGAACTTTGCCGTGACAGACGGCCATAGCGTCATCTGCACACGGTACATCAGCAGCTCCAAGGATGAGGCCGCCAGCCTGTACTATTCGTCCGGAACACAATGGGTTACGAGGACTTCTTCGCCAGACGACAGGCAATACCAGATGGACAGAAAGGACAAGGGAGGTGACATTGTCCTGGTCGCCAGCGAGCCCTTGACGTTTGAAAGAGGTAAGAACATCAATATCCTCGGCACCAGAATATTCAACTTGGACGATACTGACCTTTGGTACTAGAAAACTGGGTCAATGTACCAACGAACTCAATATTGACCATCCACCACCAAACCGTCATGGTTCACCCCATTCTGGACAAATATTACGAAGGAGATCCATATCACATTCGTTCCAGTGCCTTTGTCCAAGAAAAGGGCCTCATTACCAATGAAAAGACATCCAGCGGCTCTCAAAGCCCGGCTAGCATCGACGGTATACGAAAGACAACCGCTCAGTCACTCTTTGCTGGCGGTCTCAGTCCTGATCTTGTGCGCCGATCGCTCACGCCGGTTTCTTCCCGAGAGTCACGACTTACTTCTCAACTTCAAACAGCACGACATCTAGCTTCGCCGCCACGATATTAAGGGGCTGCAAAGGCTTTTTGAGTATTCGGCCGACTGGTACATACGATAGTCAAAAACAGATGGGATGAACGCATGGTCTTGCTAGAATGATGTTTATGGTATAAATTGCAAGTTTTCAAGTCAACGGATAGTTGTCTTGTGTGGTATAAAGGGATTGGTTAAGCCTCCGGGCGAAAGGGTCTAAGGAATTTGATTGGTATTCTAGCGTGGCATTAGACGGTTGGCGTTTTCTTCAATATAGTCATTGTAATTCATTGAATTCATTGTTTTCCGAGATCTTTGCTTTATTGGACGTTGTTGTATATCAGACAGCACCAATTGTGACACTCGTGTTCTTGCTGCCAAGGGAAATATGGACATTGCCTCATTCGTGACTACTTTTTGCTCTACCAATTTCACCACTGTTGATACCAAAACTACGGCCTCGCTCGAAATAGAAAGAAGAAACTACTTACATCAATTGCAGTTAGTTAGTCCTTGGTTTGTTTCGCTCTCTTGAATGCCTTCTTCTCAGTTCTCAACATTCCCAGCGTAATATCTCCTTATCGATATGCGTGAGAGAGTTGGTCATTATCTCGCAAATAAAGCCCGATCAGTTGCCACAAGTGCGCAACTGAGGACCTTTGCGCTCTCAAACACAATCTACTGGTGCATAATAACTATCTCTAGAGTCTGTTCGAAGTGCTGATCATGACAATTCTCGAACTGTATCATATTGAGGCCAGTTTCGGCTACATCAAGTCAAATATTTGTGATCCTAATACGTACCAGCTGACAACTTTTCCTATCATCATTTTCTCTCTCTTTCACTGGATTCATGATCAGATTTTATTAAAAATCACCAGTCTCTAGACAGTATAGTTAGACATGGTAAAAAGAACGAAGTGTTGATTCACTGTCAGTCACTTTGTGTAAGTGCTTCATCAATTATAGACAGTGGGCAACATTCTATGGCAAGTAACAAGCAACATGGACCCCCTAAAGCATGCTTTTATTGGAAGTTACTACATTTGACCGTTTCACAGCTTCTATCACAATGATCTCACAACGTTTGCCACCTTTTGAGTCAACTCTTGCTTCTTTTTCTGTTCAGTTCTATTCAATCTCTTCTCACGACAGCTCAATCTCTGTGTCCAATTTACCGAATTCTAATCATGGTACCGGGGATAAAGACATATTCGTATTAACTATGTCAACTTATTATGCATTTGAGTATCCATTATGCACATCTTAGTGACGAATACTCCCTACAGCTACTCTCACTGAGCTAATACATCCACAGTTTCTTCACCCCTTCCACAATACTACCACAAAAAGCAGCATAATTAGTCCTTAGCTATCAATTAACCCATTACTACATACCTCTCTTTCCCTTTCAATCCAGAGATCAAGCCAAACAGACGATACGATCCTCGTAGAGTTCCATCTCGTATCCTTTTAGTAAACCTGCATACTTCAATCTGCTTTAGGAACTTTTTCTCCCCCCAGGCTTCTTCCCACTTTCTCAAATTACAACTTCATCATTCCCGTCTCTTTGCCGGAAGTTTCCCCTGGTCTGGATACGTATACACGGTGTTCTCCCGAGGCCATCGACATTACTCAACTCTCCATCCATTCCAGCTCCACTCTAGACGATGGAATCACAGTTGACAGCCCACCTCCTCGGGCACGATTGCATGAATTACGCCGATTTTCCTCGGTGAAGCTTGATCGGCATTAGCTTTTTCCTCTTACGCACTCCCACAATCTGCCCACCTCTGCCCACATGAAGTGAGAGGGGGGGCAAAGGTGTACCACCACCCTTCCAGGGAAAAGAGAGCCCAAGAAGCAGCCAAGATAGTGGCAAAAATACGGGAAATGAGGCAGGTCAGGGGTTGGGGGAGGAGGACCGCCGCCAGGACTAGCTGCAGCTGAAGAACTAAAATCTCGCCTACACTACCCAGTTGTCATCTTATAGCTTGGGAAGAACTTCTGTACCTTGCGGTGAAAGAATCGGGCCACTCGGTGCCTTGGGTGACAAAACAGCTGGCGAGGAGGCCCTTGATGGGTTGCTGAAACGGGTCCTTTTGGCGAAGTTTACAATCATCGTTCACATGTGAAAACACCGAGAGCCTTTCGCCTCCTCCCCCCTGAGAGAAGGCGTCTGTGCTTGTAAAAGATGAAGAGAGTGAGGAATGCTACGCCCTGAGAGAACATCGCAGCCGCCAAGGTTGCGATGGATCTAACCCAGTTGATTGAACAACTTCATGCCATCTACAACGAGTGGATATCCTCACTTTTTTCTCGTCTTCCGGTGTGAGTTTATTAACAAAAACATCATGCCATTTTTCTTTCATGCCACTCGATCTATATCCATTTCGCCCCCTTTTCTCATCTTTTAGATTTCTCATTTTTTTCTCACGGCACATGTATGCATGAAACAGAGAGAGTGCCGAGGCCCTCTCACCCCTCTAGTTGTTAGTGGGATGACCACATTCACCCCCATCGGTCCGTCCGATCTCTAGATGCGGCTGAAATCTACACGATACCCAAGGGGGATCTCACCTCCACGGACTTTTTGACTGGCTTCGTGCACTCCGCATCCTTAACGGGGGGGCGTCAAAGCTAACGAGTGCCGAGCTTTTGACAGGTCCCCCCCTTTTTCTTTCTTGTTTAGGCCATTAGCTTGCAGCTGTTTTCCTCGAGCTGTCCGAGTAAGATGTGACGTGTCGGGCGCATCGGAGAACGCACCGAATCAAACCATTTGGGTATATCTTGCGATACAAACGTACCTGTAAGAGCAAGCACCTGTAAGAGAAGACGCTCGGTTAGCAAGGCACCAGTCGAAGTGTGTCTTGTGCGTTGATTTGAGGAGACAAGATGGCCTTAAAAGGGGGGCACACAATTGGGGGACGAGAAAAGGAGTCAATGCGCTGTGGTGTTTATATTTGGGTTGTTAGTGGATTGTTACGTTGTATGCCACGCATCTAGCGTTGTTCGCCGGTTTGTGGGCGGTTTTAATCCTGACGAAACGGTTTCCGGGTAGGCCTTAGCTGAAACGTCGGGTAGCGAGGCTGAGTGTGTTTCTCGGTTTTCGGCGATACTCGTTCTATCCAGGGATTCACTTGAAGCTTTGACGTCTCGGCTGCGTTCCGGAGACCTGGTTCGCAGCTGTTTACAGTAAAAAGCGTTGAGAAAAGACATGGCTGAAATAGATTGAACCTGAGTAGGCGGAAATCGTTAAAGAGACACCTGGAGTTCCGAGTACCCCGAGAGCCGAGTGAAGCAGTCTGAATAATCTCGGTTGTCCTCCGTACTCGTAAAAAGTTTATGTGCTCTGCCAGCGGACGTAAAATACGGTGAGAGGATTAGTTATTCTAGACAAGACAAGTGCGAGTGTGTATCAGGCCAAAATGTTACGGTGCATGTAGTTCTGCAATGGGCTAAATCGATTCCTTAGCTAACGCGCCAATTCCATGATCTGCAAAATCCTTCCAGTATTTGCGAAATGGTTGCCGTGTTCTTTGCCGCCGTGTTCGAATAGGGAAAGGAAGCGACCAGGAAACTGCGAAATTGAACGGACAAAATGACAAATAGCTGCATATGAAAATATGCAGCAAGTAATACGAGTAGTCACTCAACTTCCCACCTAGGAACTGCTGCGGCTCGGGAGCGGGACGAGCCCGCGATGATACTCAAATCCTACTCTTTTCCCAGGGCTATGTGCACGGGGGAGTCAGTGGGGGGAGAGTCATCGTTTTTTCCTTCTTCAATATTCAAGCTTCTTTCATGGCCTGCATGCCGAGGTACCGTCGCCGTCTTGAGAGGGCGTGAGTGGGAATTGTGTGGTTTACAAGCAGCTTCATTGACAAAGTGATGTGTAATCTCACTGTATTGCCCGGAGGGTGTTGCCAAAGAGGGCCAGCAAAAGGCAAGGATTGGGAGGCTGTGTGCTCTCTGCGGTGATGCGAGAGCGAGAGTGAGAGCAGATATGTACGGACGTAGCATTTTGGGTAGGACTCATGTAAGCGTGAGGTGAGAGTCGGTTGCTGTGGTTGGTAAGAAGGGGGCAAAAAGGATCCAGAGGGTTTTGGATGACGGTCATGTTGCATGCGCCGCAATTAGCAGGGCGTTGGTGAGATGCACATAAGCAACTGAGGCTGGCGAAATGCTACTCATAGGGGTAAGCCAGGCGAGAAACTGCATAGTTGTTAATGAGCCGGACGAATCCCGACGTCGTTTAACGGATCAACATTTGGATTGGAGGCGTTGCAAGCAGGACTGCAGAAGCGAGGCTCCGTTGGGCGGGAAGACTGGAAAGATCAACAAGGCTGACGCTTGGCATTCAGGCGCGCAAGCCGAATCTTAAGACGCCGGTGATAATTGGCCGTTTGTTATTGCCGTGCGTGTCCTTGTTGCATGGCTTTCTCATCAAGTGCTCTGCGCTACGAATCATGGAGAGACTCGCAATTGGCTGCTCAAGCAGGGCTGCATGAGTCGCCAAATGCTCCTAGGTACCCGTATGCACCAGTGGCAGCAAGACGACAAACCAAATACCTGGCCACCAGAGACGGGACAAGCTGGTCTCGTGCTTGAGTTGCATTGTATGTAGGTAGTATAGTCTGCTCCATAAAATTTCATTCTTCACATTGTAGGTACTCGGGACCGTGATGTGGGCTAAACCGAACCACAGGCTTCGTGCTTGATAATTCAACTCTGGGCTCGGCGGCGAAGAGGCCCATTACGGGTATTCGTGAAAGAGGGCGTGCGTGGCGGTCTTTTGCTCATTCTTCGTATACTCCTCGATTCACAGTAGGGGTGGCCTAGCTGGTCAACAATCCATGCGAGCAATCAATCATGGACTGCTGGGCAGGCAGAGTGTACAGTAGGTATGGCAAGGTTGAGATATCCCGGAAGGGCACCGAGCATCTGGCATCCTGGGTGCCGCAGGGCCAAGCAGCAAGCGCGCGAGCATTAAAGGCAAAGGCCGGACAGAAGGCAAGGGGAACCAGGCAACGTTAATGGGCAAAAAGAGCGAACCTTGTCCTGAGGAAACAAAAACGTCCAGGCCATGGACGGTAGCCCTGGGCCACGGAGCTGTGCAGTCCTGGTCAAAACGGATGATGCGCTGCTGCCGTGAGCTGGAAGCGCTGCTGCAGGATCTCGTCTTGCGGCATAACAGGGAATGCAATTGGCTAGCCGGGCATTTGTCGCGTTACGGACAAGGGGTAGGCGATTATCCCCGACGCGCTTGTTCCTCCACACTCGGGGCCACGTCGGGCGTAATTGATATTGAAGGGACCAGAGGCGTTGTTGCAAAGCGAAGAGCCGATTACTAGGGCTCGGAGGATGTACGTAGAAGGCGTACGTACGTACAAGTATGGCGGCTTGTTTGATGGCCGTGGCATTGCGTACGAGCATAGCATATCGCGTACCGTTATGACAGCGGTCTCTCTGCTTCTCTCTGAACTTGCACTAACACGAAGCTGATTGGGATCCTGAGCTGGGGTAACATGCCTGGCTGACAAGGGGATATCTGTCTGCCAAGGTGTTTTTTGTTGTGTAACATGACGCATTTTTCTATCCACAGTCGAAAAAGAGATTATTGTTTCCATATCATTTTGATTGCTCCAGGCAGCAAGATTTCCAGAGTATGAAACGATGGAACTTGAGCCTGACAATGCTCCAGCGCCATGCGACGATGCTGTTGCAACTGTCTCTTGTTGTTGACGATGGTGGTGTGGCAAGGATGATACACTGCAGCTTTGGTTTAGCTCAGTCCGCAGCTGCACTCCATACCACTAGCTGTACCTTAGTATGTAACATGAAGACACCGTGAACGAATCACGACGGTGCTGTAGCGATCTGTTTCGTCGCTATCACGTGGCTGTTCTTTTGAGTAACTAGGGACAGGAACACCGTATTAGTTGTTCTCGTCTTCCCCTTGCCCAGTCGACTCATCAACTCACCTCGGAAATCGCACTACGGAGAGAAGGGAGTTGGGTGCAGGGAAGGGAGGAGGGGTAAGAAAAGAGCGACGGAGCAGGGGAGTGTTGCGCGAGTTAATGATAGAGTCGCCTTACTGTACAGGGTGCAAGCCTGAATGTGTTTACGTTGGGGGCGTGAGAAACGGTGATGAACACATGCAGCTGAACGATTGCTACTACTTTCGCAGCTAGTAGCCTGCCTCGACGACGAGTTCCGTTAGTGATGGTTACATGCCACGGGATGGTGCCTTTCCACGGTGGAGAGCAAGTGAAGATTGAAAGGGGCCCGTTGAAGGAGGGTGTTGCTATCATGCAAAGATGCATGAGATGAGGCACTTGGGCTTGCTCGCCATGGGCAACATGACATGGCCTTGGGAGGACGCCGTCTGTGCACGGAGGTGTATGTGCTAGTAAGGTACATATTCCAGACTCGCAAGCGTCGTACAAGCACCTGTAGTAGACGGAGTACTGCCGAGCTGTTGCAATGGTGAAGAGTACAGGTTATCTGCATCAGGGGTCCCTTGGGGTTATCGGGATGCGTCTGTGAGTGAGACGGGGAGAGAAGAGCATGGCCCCCATTCTCCCACGTAGCCACCATGACCTTGACCATGACCTTGACCTTGTCCATGTCCATGTCCCTGCCTACAGCCTTGCCCTTGGACATGGCGACTCCATCTGTCATGATTGATGGAGTGCAAAGGATTTGCGGCAGTAGCGAGATGGCTGATCGATAAATTGATTTACCGGTCTGCTTAATTGACCTGACTTGCCGGTAGGATCAAGCAATTGATTGGCTGACTCGTACGAGTAGATGGAAAGAAGGCTCTGAGAAGGGCCATGGAAGTCGTTTATTCCGTCAATAGACACGCACATTCGGAATGGGGGCCAGCGCTTGTCATCTTTGCAAGCACACAGCCGCATCAGCTACCACCTTAGTAAAACCCAGCAATTATCCGTACGCCTTGAGATGGGATCAAATTCATGAACCCATGGCTTTTGCGGAGTACATAAATTGTGTCTTAGGTTAGGTAGTATCGTAGCAAGCAGGCTGGCATAGCTGCATGCTGAACAGGCATACTTCCCGCAGTAGTATTGACTCTGATTTCTTTTATCACCCTTCTGTTGCCGTCGCGTAAATGACGTCAAAAGTATGGGGGAGCAATCCGGACCTATGTTTAGGATTCGAACCCCCGGCCGAGGTCCAGTAAAAAAAACCTGAGCTGCGGTTTCGGAGGTCGTGTAAGCCGAACCATGCTCGCGCCCTCTACATCTGTGTCGCGGCGTACGTATCGTATAATAATGAACAAGGGAAATGCAGCACTTGGATCACCAAGTCCACGATGCATGGAATTCAGTCGCAAAAGATAATCCAGTATTACAGGCCGACAGTACGACAGCCGACAGCACGCCGTGCCACTTGGGGCATAGCCTCGTGAAGCCAGTAGGAGGAGCATGGGAGTGACCTTGAGACGAAGAGGCTTGCTGTGACTGGCCGCAGCAGCACCGGTAAAGCCACTGCTAGCAACGCTCGTAGATGCACGCCCCCCTTCTTCTTCCCCCAAAGTCCATCCATGCCGTGGGGCAGGGACACTGGTGGAATCTGCAGATCCGCCGCAGCCCGGCCGTTGCTAAACACCACAAGCAGGCTAGCCCGTGGAGCTCTGTCAGAACTGGTCAATTCGCGCCAGGGGAGGGGCCTGGAGCTGGAAGAAGTCATCGATGGCTGCTTTGCTCGGCCACGGCGTTTGGGGCTTCCCCGTCTGCTTTACCCATGTCTCGCCCTTTGAGATAGCACTCCAACCGTGCAGTAGCAGTAGTGCTACTATTGCTCCGTACCACTATGCTCATCCTGGGTAGCCGACAGGCGTTTGGTCCCTGTCCTGGGGCTTTGGCTTTGCGATCATGCAGGTTCGAAGTGTCCAGGGGCGCTTGCAGGGCAGGGCAGGCCAGAGCCAACTAGAGTCCCATGCTCATGCTCAACCCCTCTCTTCCCACATCCCACCCCTTGGCGAGACACAGGGACGGATTTTGTTGCCCCGGACAGATTTGCTGTGCAAGCTCTGGGATGCACGCATGCGCCTGAGTGCTTGTAAGGCAAGGCAAGGCAAGCGATACACAGCCGAGGCACTGCAGGTATAATATCAAATATGACCGGAGAAAATGGAAAAAGGTCTTGCGAGCCTAGGTAAGGTAGAGTAAAGAGCCGCCGCCGCCGCAGCCGCAGCTCGAGTGCAGGTTTCCCGGCAAGCCTGGGCAATACCAAGCCCAAGCACAAGCAGGTACTCACTCGTACATGGATCGGACCGCGGAGTGCTGCTTGCAAAATACCAAAGGACCCGACCTGGTGGTTAGTTAGTACGTTATAGTATCATAGCGGATACCGGATACAGGTTTTGCCAGATGCTGGATGAGTGTTGGTACCTAATCAATCAGTCGGCCGACATTAATTGCCTTTGTCTCCAGGTCTAGAATTAGCACCAGACAGATTTGATCCATCTGCTATGTGCTAGTGCTAGCTGCTGTGGGCTGATGGATAATGGGAGTCGCTTTAGCGCCGTGTGCCTGCGCCTGTGCCTGTGCTTGTGCCTGTTCTGGCGTTGATGGATGCCCTCCTCTTCGGATGTGGACAGGTATGGCACATGGGCAATGCACCTCCATTTACCCGTCCTTGCCGTGGTATTTCCTCTTCGACGATGGCTTCAAGGTCTGCTCATCAAGGAGGAGGGGAAGATGTGATGGGATGAGGAGAAGAGAAGGAGACACGGAGAGAGGCAACGTCACACTCCGGAACATCTCCAACTCCGAGGCACTCGCACAGGTACATACACACCTCAGTTGAAAAAACATTCGACACACAGCATTGATGCTCAATCTCACACTCTCCCCAAGCCCCTCTACTGCATCTCATCCCGTTCCCCTGGCACTGGGACTTCTTTCTTCCTGCCCCTCCCCCCACTGTCTCCGTCTCCGTCTCCGTCTCTGTCCTAGATTATCTTCAACAAGCTCGAGACAGCAAAGCCTCCCGCGTCTCGTCTCCGCCCACCACGCCAGCTCTATCAAGGACCGAAACTAGGCGTCTCCAGAGGCTCCATCACGCGATTCGCCAAACATCACGTTGCTCTTTCTGTAGACCGGACTCGACGGCCTCGCTCCAAACTGGCAATTTTTAGTGTCGCGGATGGAGCAGCGCACGGAGCGTCCGATTCAGTGGCCCTATATGCTTACTTTGAAGCTCCATCACTGCATTAGGCTCAAACGAGGCCAAGGCGAAGAGAAGACTGGAGGAAACGCGGCACGGAAGCAGAATGGATCAGAGTCGGCGCTCCAAGAGCCGCTGGGTCGGCTGTATTCGTAATTGATTGGAAGCTTTCCTCCGCCTCGCGGAAAAAGGAGTCGGTTTAGGACAGATTAGTTAACGCGGGCTCTGCTTAGCCTCAACTCACTTCCGACAGAGCTTAGGAGAGCTGGGCTAGCCTCGTGTTTTTGAGCGAATCACTTGATCGCATTGCTCCCCCTCCTCCTCACCGTCCATCACTGTCCACGGCATTTGGACGGTGTAGCGCCAATGACGGCCGCTCTTCTCCATCTCCTGGAGGAGATCCCGGTGGAAGTGCCGGGAGTCCGCGAGGACTGCATATCGCACCAACGGCCCACACAATGTTCACCTGTTCAACTACATGACTAGTGCCTACACGCTCAATGCGCGGCTGTACACAGGACCAACTTCAACGGAGAGCATCCGTGCATCGCTCTCGCTCGTTCTCTCTCTCTCTCTCTCTCTCTGTTCCGTTACTCCGTCTTGCTGCGTCTCGTTTCGTCACCTACTAGACTATCCTTGTCATTCCACTCCAACGGCCGTAACCAATGCACCAATCACAGGCCCCGAATCCGCGTGGTGATTACTATGTATGGCGAATCGTCCTCTTTTATTAGCAGCACCGTATGTATACGTATCATCCATCATTCCCGTTCTAGGATCAATACCCAGCTGCCAGATAAGCTTGATAAATGACACGAAAAGCTTCACACTAAGGATATATGATTGCCTACTACTAGGTACTAATCATTTATTACATTTGCCAAGTTCTTGGGTTGCCTCGCGTAGGACATCTCATGTAACAACAGATGACTTCCAAAGAAGGGGGCCGATGCGAAAAGACCTATAGGCTACAGCTAAGTATACCATGTATGTCCATTCATCGCATAAACCTTCAGATTCCGTTACAAATCCCAATTCCCCCTGCTCAGTCCCCTCACTAGAGCTGCCTCCACAAACAAGCCTCACGCTCAGGCCACTGCAATCTCTGTGCTTACGCTCTGATCTGATATCTCCTAGGGCGGTCATCACCTTGTCCACCATTCCCGCCCAACCCGACTCAGCCAATAAGCGCAGGCAGCCAAGAACGGTGCTTGAACGGACCGGAGTTTTTTTTCTGGTCTCTGTCATGCCTTTGGATTCTTTGTCATGTCTACCGTTTCTGCTCATCAAGGTCCAGCCCACCCCTGGTTATGCAAAAAATGTCCATCAGGGTATCATAGCCCGATGACATACTTTAGCCGTCGAAACCCAGTCCTAGCTACGCAGCGTTTAGCCCATGGGGGGATTTACTTTTCACGGCGGTTACAGCATCATGATGCTTGAATCATGAACAGGCCGGGTCACTTATATCACTCAAATACTATGCAGCAAAACGGAGCGCCTAGATAAAGAAAAGAAGGCAGAGAAGAATTTTAAAATTGTATGAAATAGGAAAAATTGTCAGAGTCAGACAGGACCGGTAATCCGAGTCAGCAGCACTTTGACCAGCCTGCCATACATATTATTTTCAGCATTCTCTCGCTTATAACTGTCCCGAAGCATGTCGTCGGACGAGTGTCCACCGATGATTTCTCACGCTCTCTACGGAGTAGGCATACATGTAATCTTCGCTCTCACCGTTGCCCGCTGCTTAATTCTTGCATACGGAAGATCCTCGCTCCGCACCATCTTATGATGGATGCTGGGGAAACGCAACACCAACAAAGCTGCCATGAAACCATCCATTTTCCTCTTGTCCAACCCACCCACCCCTCCCCCCTCCAAATCTAGACGCTGATCGAAATAGGATGGGGATGCGCATATCAGCTAGAGCGAAAGAGAAGGAAAAGGGCCAATGAAAAGGTAAACACGTTCATGGACCCTGAAAATCTCACCTACCTCCATCACCGGCATCCCATGCCCTCTATTTTAGCCCACGCCTCTTTCGCAACTAGTTCTCACTCTTTTTTATTTTTCCTTCCTTCACAAGGGCCCCCCATCTACAGGACAGGCTTCCCGTTTACGCCATTCCATAATTCCTCCATATGCCCCGTAGTCATCCGTCCCTTCAACTCGAAATTATTCCGCTTACTCTCGAACCATCTGCCGAATCTGTCCCGTTCCCACTAAAAATAACAAAAAACGCTCAAGACAAGGTAGGAAGAAAAAGGCGCTGCCGCATCTCGATTTGTCTTGCACACACACGCCTTACCCATTCCCAAACCTCATCTCAATCCACCGCGAGATGGTGGCGCGCCAGAGTGCAAAAAGGCCACCCTCCTTGTCATCATCCCATTGCCTCTTTCGATATCCCCCTTCCCTTCTCGGGTCTCGGGCAAACTGCTTTTGAACTTTTGGTCAAACGACACGCCCCTCCGCCAGACACCA
The DNA here is from genome assembly GCA_003439915.1 of Trichoderma atrobrunneum. Lineage (NCBI taxonomy): Eukaryota > Fungi > Ascomycota > Sordariomycetes > Hypocreales > Hypocreaceae > Trichoderma > Trichoderma atrobrunneum. The sequence goes on along the minus strand of PNRQ01000049.1, from coordinate 136,264 downwards.
AGCCAATATACTATTCCGTACTTTGTTGTTGTACCAGCCTACGATATTCGCCGTTTCCATACTACCTTAGTTGGCACTACTGGCCTCGTCCCAGGTCTATTTTCGTACTACCTACTACCTACCTACCTTTTTGCTAGCCATCTCATGTGCCTGGTGCCTGGTGCCTTGCAGTTTAGGTTTATCTTGTCTCCCCATTTCTCCATTCTCCATTAGAGCGGATGGACACACGGAAAGCTTCGTGCAGTCGGTCCGCTTCCACCCGCCTGCGTAGAGGGGCTTTTCTTTGGACTTTTGAAACCGGCATCGCCGAGGGCTAGCATCACCCCAATCAGTTTGATATCATCGTACATGTGTTCATCGTATCGTATCGCATCGTACCAGTGCCAAGTTGAGTTGTACGTGCAGTCATGACCTAACGGGAGATTCAGTGTCAGCCCTCTCGGTGAACCGAACTGATCTTCTCATGCACATCACTTTTGTTGCCATATGATCGTGAAGTCGTTTTTAAACTCGAACTCATTTTTTATAAACCGCCAAATTCGTGCCAAGATATTCATACCCGCTAGCTAATGCAACTAACTCAAGAGTAAATCCTCAAAGAGGAATTCAGTATATGCAGACATTTCCGCCCATCATAGATGTCCTTAAGGGACAGTAAGCTATTGTACAAGTTATGCCCATCGTTTTTTTGTTCATCATGTAATAACATACAAGCCGACTGATTGACAAAGGAAAGAAAGAAAAAAACCATAAACAGGGGGAATCGTGGCGAACAAGCCACGTGCAAAATATGTACAATCGAAACAGGAAGGAAGTTTTTTTATATCACCGTTTTCCCCCGCGATAACATATGAGGTATTACTCGTATGAATCGTATGTTCAGATAGAAAGAGACAAACAATTAGAACATGATCCACTCAACCCCGGCGCCTGGCCCGCCGAGACACTTGGTCCAGTTGAAGGGACCTCTGCCAGTTCCCATAGCGTTGTAGTAGCGAAGCTTCGCCTCACTCTTGATCTCTCCAGACCACAGCTTCTCTAGCACACCAAGAGCTGCTAGGTTGTTCATGTAGCCGGATCGACCCATGATGCCACGACACTTATCACGTATGATGGTTTGTTGTGACTCCACGATGCATTCCGACCCAGCCACAAACAGGGGCCATAGTAAGAACTTTTCAGCCGCGCTACTGGTCTCTAGGCTTGTTGCGTGATGCACAACCTGGCTGACCAGGTTCTGGAAGTTGCTGTGTGTGGATGGGCCATGTGGGTTTGCTAGCCGCTCGGAGTAGAGCAGGGCGGCATATCGAAATGCCTCAGAGACAGCTCCCAAATCGCGCAGTTGGCCTGTGGTAGGTGAGCCAGGTAGTGACATGGCCACCGAGGAAGCGTCAAACTGCCAGTCTTGAAGCTCTTGCCGTGCAGCCTTCCACTCTGTCCAAAAGACGTATTGCCGCTCGTCAAAGGACACCGAAGAGTACATCGCATTCGCGAGTATCTCGTCGTCGTCGAGCTTTGTGCCAAAACCATTTCCATCAAATCGTGGAGGCGATTTGGCTTCCTTGTCTGCGCAAATCTCTTGCTGTGGTTCTTCTGACTTGCTCATGCTTTGTACAGGTCGATGTTGGGATAAGAGATTCAGGCGGCCCAGTTTGCCAATCGTCTTGAAGAGGTTCCGATCGCATCCAATCATATTTTCAGACCCACTAGGTAGGTTCTGCACATCAGGGGAAACACCCTCAAAGCCGGGAGCCAGCTGTGCTTCTCGCTCATTGATACTGGCCGAAATAGCGTCAAAGTAGGTAAATAGAGTCTCCATCCATGAAGATTCCTTGGATGGGGTTGAGTCTCTGGATTTTCTCATGGCTAGAATCTTGCGTACACCTGCAAACTGCGTATGAAACTTTGCAATACCAGATTCAACCATTCGGTAATGACACAGTAGGAGGATTGTTGCGAGCGCCGAATCATGGCACGACTTCACTGGATCGCTAAGCTGTCGATTCAAAAGGTGTACTGCAAGATTGCGATGCTGTATCTCTTCGGAGAGTGATTTGTCTTCCATCTCTGTTCCCGAGTTGGTCTCGGAGGCCTGTTTCTCCGCCATTAGAGTTGCTAGCAGCTCGTTTGTCCCGTATCCCAAGCTCAATCTCCTCTTCATTCGCAAATTGCAGGCTGATAAAGCACAGATGGCGTGCTGCACGCTCGGGTTGTGCACCGCCAGGCGTAGGACGTGCTCTCTGAAAGGGTTGTGGGGGCCATCTATGAAGACCATAGATGGGGCCATGGTAATCTTGAAGTAATCCATAAAAAACGGCATCTTGGCCAACAGATCCGTCTTGGCGCCAGCTTGTCCAAACCATTGCACCTGGCCACTGCTGTGGCGTCTAGGCGGTGGTAAAGCTTTTCGTGCAATTCGTGGAGTGGAGCCACCGCCGGCATCGACTTCAGGAACACCTGCTCGCTTATTAGAAGGGGTAGGCCGGGCAGGGCGCCATGTGATGCTCACTGAGGCTTTCACAACCCCGCATAAGTTTGTGGCCAAGGTGCGACTCAAAAGGATCCATGTGGTGAGCGAGGGCAGGATGAGTCTCTGAGGGGGCATAGACCAGCCCTGGATAAGAGGTAGGGGCGCGGCAGTGGTCAAGAACCAGCACGGTTGGGGGGCTTTGCGCAATGGGGGAGCTGTGCTGAGTAGGATATCCTTCATACATGACAGTCGGGCTATGGCTGAAGGGGATCTCCTCGCGAGCGTATGATTGGCTCAGGGGAGAAAGATAGTCCACCTCGCTGCCAACCGATTCGCACGAGGAAGAGAGTGCATCGGTGCTGAGATGCAGAGGAAATCTAGCATATCTCGGTGTTCCATCCGGCGAGTGTACAAGACTAGGAGAATATCCAACACTGCCCCAGCTGCTCTGTGACATTGACGGGGTGTGACCGTGGTGTGAGATGGACATGTAGTCGTACGCGGGAACTTGGTATGCTGGCGTGCTCGGCGTCGAAGCCGTGTGTGTTGTTGAAGGAATGTCGATGGGACTTCGAGCCAATTTTGTCGAAAGGGCAGCGGCGCTCGATTGGGCCCTTGCCCGCGAGACAGGAGACTTCTTCGGCTCACGAGTGACCGGAGGTGCCTTTGCAATGGGCAAAGACAGTCCGCGAAGCTTGCCGCGGCTTGCAACACCGACGCCCCAGGTCAGCTGTGTCTTGTAGCCAGAGCATTCGTTGCCGATCTCGAGGCATTGAGAGCAGTAGGGTCGGCGGCGATCGCATTTGACATTGCGCTTAGAGCATGTGAAGCAGTCGTCCGCGGCACCACCAGCGGGGGCACGTCTTCTGCGCTTGCGGATGGTGGCGGCGTCTTTGGCAACTACAGCCACGGTAGGTTGGGATAACGGAGCAGTCATGATGATGGAGGAGTTGAGTGTTGTTATAAAAAGATAAGAATTTGTTTGTCTTTTCCTTGGAGGAAAAGGGAAAAGAGGAGGAGGAAAAATTCAGGTATAGCTTCTAAGTCAAGTTGCTCTTCAAGTCTCAGCTTAGACGTGGAGTGGGTATTGTTTATATGAATGCTAATTGCGGTGGAAGACAAGACAAGATAAAGGATAGTTGAAAGGAGAGATAAGTAGGCGTGTGTAAAGAGTCGATTATGCCAATGAAGCAAGTTGTGCTGAGAGCAAGAATCCTGAGATGGGAACGGGCATGATGAGGGTTATGTATGTATGAGAAGACCGGAATCTGTGTGGTGTGAATCGGAGCAGTCATGGATCCGGCTGATATGGAATGGCTCACACAAAACCAAGTCCAGGATGGCACTTTACAGTAGCGGCAAAGGCAATGGTAGCCGGGACGCTTGTGCCATGGATCGTGAGCAAGGGGCGACTTGCAAGTGCTTTCGTGGTGTGGGCTATCTGGATATGAATCCCCCGTACTCTGCAGTAAGAGCAACGGCCCTGGAAAGAGGAGATCAGCGGGACTGGCACATGAAGAGAGCCTAGCTTAGGGCCGGGATTCTTTCTTCAAGGGGGGGTGTGCAGAAAAGACAGTCCTCGGTCGGCCCCTCTGGCTGGCAGACTGGCCCCCCAGCAGACTAGCCCCCCAGGACTTTGCAGTGACAGGGGCTCCAAGTGAGAGCCGCAGACGGGGTGGGTAGTAAGGCATGTGCTGCATGATGGGGAAACAGGGGGGGCCGATTAGGGCCGTTCTGTCTTTGATGCTGGTCCCTTGTCATCAGGGCAGGCCGGGGTATGCTTAGATGGGGGTCGTCGATTGGGGAGGGTGTGTGGCGTGAGCTTTGGATATGAGGCGGGCAGACACTTGCACCCAGCTCCGCTCCAAAACACAGACGCCAGCGAAGATGCAGAGATGACCCCAAGGATACCTCAAATCAATGCATGGGCCGGTATTAGCACATGGACAGCGCCTTTGGATGTGCTCTTGCGCGCAGACCACCCCCCCTTCCTGTAGCCTTTGGGCCAGCATAACTTGCTAGCAGTCCTGAGGATGAAGAACGGGTTGAAACTCACAGCCATGCACATATGTGTGTAAGAGTGAGCGAAACGTTTCCTTTCCTTTATTTTTGGGTGCAAGATGAAACCTCCGATCATATGTTTCTCCCTCTGTCCCCCTCGGTCACGCCGTGCCCGGCAAAGCAACCGGCGAAACACTCTTACAGCTTCATTTCTCAGGTCCACAGCACTCAGCAGCAACCGAGGATATGAAGCACGGAGGAGACAATGCTTAGCTTGCAAGCCAACGGCGTGTCCTTGAACGGAGAAAACACAGTCGAGAGTCTAAACGGACCTACTCTTCCGAAGCCGCTCTTGACTGAGACGGGATGAAATTAGACAGCGTCCTTGAGTCCGTGAATCAACCAGGTCTGGCCTACAAAGCTGGGACGAGACATGTTCTGGCTCCGGAGCAATGAGGCGCTAAGAGGTCACGGAAGCGGCTACCATTTGGTGTCTAGCGCTGCTGTGGCTCCAATTGCACAGGTCCTTTTGCAAAACCCACCGAGAATCCACTCGGTGCCGGCGTTCTACGCTTGTACGCAGAGAAGCCTTGTACTGTGACTCCAATGCTCTGCTTCGCCCTGCTATCGCTACTAGGCAACACTGGTAGCAGTACGGTGTATCTTGCCTTCGGAGTCGGCCGCCGCATGCTAGCATCTGGTGCCTGAGTGCTGGATGTTGGACCAGTGCCCATCATTTAATGGGGGGGCGGGTGATATCAAGAGGTTAAAAAAGAGAAAAAATAAGTGATCAAGTGCTTGTAGGTCCGGCATATGCTTGGTAAAGCCGGTGAGATGTCATCCACTACTCGCTGGCGTGCATAGTCAGTAATCTCGGGTGGCTCATATGCCGTTATCAGATTCCATTCCCCTCTTTGTCGAGCCAGAGCCGGCGGAAGTGTTCGAGTCACCGAGTCTCTCGACCACGAGCACGTCTGGAATGGGATCTACCCCTCGAAGAACGGCATTGTTAAGCCAGCTGGTACTCGGTGCTCCGGAGAGGGGGCATCGTGAGACGTCAACGAGTGACGCAAATGACCAAAGTGCGACTTATAGTAGGACGCACCCACCACCAACGCATGTGAGCAGGCCATGCAGACGGTCGCCCTCGCACGCAGACCTCTCTCCATAGCATCCGCGTCAGAAACAAGCAATTTGTCTTTCTGTCTGACTGACACACCGACTGAGCTGTTGTCTTGCGGGGAGCGGATGCGGGCCGTACTTTGTTGGTCTGACCAGTTTGTTGCGTGATGGGTTAGTGAGCAAGCAAGGTGTGTGTCGTGGGAGATTTCGTCCGAATGCCGGGAAATTTTTTGCATCGGCACACGAAAAAGTGCCCCTCTATCTCGTAAAAACTCCCGTTTCTGCTGCGTCCGCCATCCCGTCATCCTCTTGCCCCCAAGTCATGGCCAGCTCGGCGGTGAAAGGGGCATCTCACGCGGAAACACACAACACCACCACTCACGAACCGGAGCTGCGATCTAAGTACGGATACCAGTGCTCGTAGCTGATTGTCAGGGCCAAGAGCGGGTAACCAATTTGTCGGGAGCCGTGCAGGACGGAGCCCATACAAAACGGAGGAGATGAGCACTGTAGGTGCGACGCTCGGTATGGAGGAGGGCCGTTTTGGAAAAAGCCACCAACCGCGAGCGCCGGATAACCCTGTCGCCAGGCGGACTAGCACAAGTGGTAGAGGCTAGCATCTTGCTGTTGGCTCGAGCAGAAACGATGCGGGAGAAGCCAAAGCCACTGATCGCATCCAATCTGCACTGCTCTGCCAACTGACTTTCTGCCTACTTACCTTAGTCTGCGGACTAAGGCGCTGTATTGTCGATCCGCGCGCCGTTGTTGTCTGTTGTCAGTTGTCTGAGAAGTTTGGAAGCTTGGAAGCTCGCTGTAAAAGTGAAATAAGTCGTGAGAAGCGCTGCGCTTGCCCTGGTGTCCGCGTTTAGCTCTTGCCGCCGCTGCCACCTGCCCACTGTCAGCTGCTTGCAGGTACGGAGGACTTGCTGCTGAGTATTCCCAGGCACCAGTGTCGCCGACCGGTACTTGCATGCCAGGTACTCCCTACTCCCAACAGCGGACGGCACTGCATTTGCCCGCCTGTGCAGGCGCTCGCCCACTTGCACTTGCCCACGCCAAGACGTCCATGCGCCTTTCCCTTCTGAAACCATGAACGCTACCCAAAGTCATCCCCCCAACTTCACTTACATCATCCATCTTGCAAAGACACACCTAACCTAGGGCTGCAAGGCTGGCATCAATGTTTTACCCATCGAATGGTGGTGGCAGAGATCAACAGAGCATCGACAGATAACCGGCTTGAAGATCAGCCAATCCATGCATGTCTCAGAGGGTTCGGTCCAGCTCTCCCATGACCTTGACCGCAGATCTCCCATCTGGTGCGCACGTGTGAGTTCCTCTGGAGGGCTCGCTGTGGTGGCGACGACTGACTAGCCTGTACAGTTTTACGGAGAATGTAGGAGCCATCACGGCAACGGTAATCGCTCGATGCCGAGTGGAGCAGCACGATAAGATGAAGGACCGTCTCCAACGCCCGAGACGGTGTCAGAACGGAGCAGACTGGCGGTACAACATGCCATTGGTCGAGACCGCAAACTCTCAGCACACAGTAAGAACTGTCGTCCGCGGCGCACCAGCCAGGTGGCATCATCTGATCTCATGCTGCATCGACAAATGGCGACAAAACCGGCTGAGATGGTCGCAGCCACAGGTTGCAGACTCCATGTCTCCGAACATGAAATGTTTCTGGTACATGCGTTTCCCTGCGTTCTCACATTACAGATTAGCTGATCAAGGCCAATACTAATCTTATCTGCTGGTCCTTCTGCTGTCTTGAATCAGGTACTGGAGTCATGTGTGAATTTCGTGCTGGCAAGTTGCTCCGTCCCGTCCGAGGGGCCGTTTGGCCACGAGAAAACGGAGCGCCGCCTCCGTAAGTTGGGACAAGTATATGCGGAGGGGGCTGCACCCCTCCCCCACTACGCTCCAGGGGCCGGATCTCTTAGTGAGGTACGAGGGGTACTCGTTCGAAGGACGTATTCGCTTTTCCGTCTCGGTCCAGCCAGTGCTGCGGACGCTACAGCGAGGCAATTGTTACACCGGTCCGGGGCCCTTGCTGAGCTGCTGTTAAGTGTCTGGTATCAGAACAGCCGCGACCTTATCAGCAGACGCATGCATTCTATTGCCTCAGTTTACCGCGCAGAACTGTCTTGCCGCTGACCTGACCTGGCCTGATTCAGCGTCTCACTGCGTTGGAAGCCTGGCATCATCAAGGTTCTACGCATGTATGGAGCTCCAAGTGCAGGTAATAACAGGCAACAGTTGTCGGCGAGAGGCGGCGTGTGTCGAGCAAGGCAGGGTTCATGGGTTTTACAACAACCTCTTCAGATTGCCTACTGATGCACATGTGCCCTGTCTTGCTGCCACCAACGTAATTCGCTCTTCTGGAAACATGCTGTGCCGTTACGCCCAAGCATTGGCTGTTCATTTCCCCCTGGTCTGTATGTCAATGCAAAGGCCACGCGAGACACCGAAGGTCGAAAAGGGTTGTGGAAACAGCACAGATGTTTGGAAGCATTGGAGGGCTTTTGCGCCAGTTGTTCTTAGTTGACACTTCTTTTTTTAATTTGTTTTCCCATTCTCTTGCTCTGTTGCTCTCTATTCCTTGGCTTTGCGAACCTAGTTTGCTAGTCTCTTGACATCCGTTGTCTAAACCCTCTTTTGCAAAATCGCCGGCAGCTCGGAGAAATCTCTGCGCCCTCTTCCCACACACGCACGGAGGCTGTGGCGGGCCAGGGGAGTCTTGGTGCTAGTACCTAGCACTTTGTTACAGCGAATCTGTGGACATTGCGAAGACGACCTGATTGGAGGATGCGCAACGGCGAGCTTCCCTGCAATCGTTGCTGTGGGATTGGAATTCCCGTCACAGCAAGACACTCACCTTTGGTTGGGCCACAGAACCCCAATAGGCTTGCTGATTTTCCCTCCACCTGATAGCCATTGTACGCGGGCTTGGCCGTTTGCCTCATCAGCTGCTCGGTGCCAGCATAAGAAGGACAAGTGGTGACAGCGTGACCGGATTGGGCAAACAGGTGGCGGCTCTGGCGTGTCGATCACCAGTGGCTCCACCAAACAAACCGCGTATCGACCCTGGTTCTCTAAGACATGCAGGCATGGCAGCATCTGGATAAGTCTGTTTGTGGACATTAGGTCTTGGTGTGTTGCTAGCATGGCCCATTCTGTCAGCTCTCACTCTGACTCTGACTCTCACTCTTCACGTTCTCGTTAATTGGCCTCGGTGCCAAATCCAATTTCCAATTGTCAAAGGCCAAAAGGGTAGGGGTTCAACGGAGGTCGCGAATTGCACCCGCGGACTCACAGAAGAGGGGCTTGGATGGAGGACAAGAGAAACTGCGGAAGAGATGGCGGTTTCAAAGCCGCACTCCCAGTAATTCAGGATCGCCATGCTTGCACGCTTGCTTGCTTACTTTGATCCATTATGCTTTTTTATCTTTCCCTCGGTGTGAGGTTTTGATAGCAGCAAAGGCTACACATGCATCGGGCATCACGGCAAATCATATCAGCTACTTGCACGGACTACTCCGTGGCATTGCGGACCGCATCGGCTCCTCTTTGGACCCATCCGCAAGACAGCATACGATACGAGTACTCGTACAGTACTGTACCGCGTACAGAGATGCTCCTACCATTACTACCTCATGATTCCTAAAGCTTCCGGGCAACGCGCAAGTGGGCCAGAGTAAAGCTGCTGTTGCATTGAACCGTTTATCTGCTTCACTGGAAGTCCAGGCATTCCCTTCTCGCTTGGCACGCTGACAGCACGGGATGGCAGGCTGTGACCTCATTGCCCAGGCAGATTGATGGATACTACGCCCTTCGCCATAACAGACATACGAGGACCCCGTGGTGCTCGAGATGTGAGCTTCCTGTGCGGCAATACATACAAATTAGGTGACCAAAAACGAAAGCCATCATCAGCGCAAAGCAATCGAAGCCATACTTTGTAGCCGTAAGCGGTGAGAGTTGTCCACTGAGGAAGCTCTCCAGACCGAGATGCACAAACTTTGGGGTTGAGAAACGGACCAGCCACGTTCGGCTGCCCGCAGAATACGGAGTACTCCGTGAACCGATGGCGTTATCGCCGGGTGGGAGCACATCAATAATGCGAAAGAGAGAAAAAATTTGACTGAGACGCAGGGAAGAAGAAAAAACTTTTCTCTAGCAGCCCGCTTCTAATCTCAATTATCAGGTTGGCAAAGTGACAAGCGATAAGAGCTGCAGAGACGAGCTGTTTTGGTGCATGGAGCTCCAGATTGTGGATGTGAGACACGCAGTAGCAGTATTGGCTGGAGAATCCACTCTGCACTGTTAACGCATGCAATGTCGACAGCGTGGCGCACACCAATACTGGACTGGACTGGAGCTCTTTTGCGAGACTGCACTGCGGATCCAGGGGTCGCGAGGGGCAAACGAGCGCTAGAAAATGCGAGGAACGCTGTGTGGAAGTCCAGCCCAAACGTCTAAGCCTCAGTGGTGATCCAAAAGTCCCTCCAGAAAAGGCGCCCTTTTTTGGCGAGGAAAACGGTGGCGTTAGCTGTGGTGCTGCTTTGGGCGAATGGCGCTTGATGCCGAGAGATCTTCCCGCATTAACGAGTTTGGCCATCTCAGGTGATCTTTTCCTGTCAATCCTCCCACTTGCCGGTGCTTCTTTTTGCGCCTTAACCTTATCGATTGGCTTAAGACTGTGCCTGAGCTTATGTAAGGCTAAGGTAGCTCTTCAAAGTAGCGCTTCAAAGCCAACAAGCGGGGTCTCTAGCCATCACCAACAACATTTGAAGTTTGTTGGACGCGACTCCGGGGCGAACTGTCAAGCTGAATGGAGATTGCGGGAGCTTGATCGCTCATCGAACTCTTGGCGACTTAAATTTCGAGCCAAATGCCGGAGTGGCCCCGGAATAGGGATAGCATCACGATCTTTACGCACAAACATGGGCTCCTAACTCGATTTTGAGCCTGAAGACGAAATAGTGGCTAATAATCGACGGCAGCACATCACCGATTATCCGGCCGGACTCTGTCCCGATGGCCCGCCCGATAGAGTCAATCAGCGAGGTGCGGTATTCCGCAGACAGGTCTCTCCACCTTGTGGTTTGGAGAGACAAAGGGTGAAAGAGAAAGCCAAAGATATGGGGTATGTAGACATCAGCTCTCTCTTATCTGTACTGGCACTCATTTCCCGGCGACATAAGGTGAAACACAAGAGTCCTGATAATGGCAATGTCCCGCCTGGTAGGGGGATCTTGCGTGGCCAAGGCTCGGTATCGCAGCGAGGCGCAAATCCCTAGATCTAGGCTTGGCAGAGAGGTTGCCTTGTCCACATGCGCAAGCTCACTTCTGGATAGACCTACATTCAGAGTCCCTTGTCGCAGCTGATACTAAAGCCGGGACGTGGGATTATCGTTGCTCCCCGATTGGCTGAGGAAGAGAGCCGACTGGGAGTACAACGTTGCAGCCATGCTTCGACATCTCTTTGTGCTTGCTGCCCCATAGCCACCCTCCTTCACCTTGGATGCCGCCGAAATCATGCCAAACTCTTGCTCTTGGCTCCATTTAGCACTCCGTGCCTTGAACGGGCGCCTGTTGCCCAGCGCTGCGGAATTGGGGCAAAATAGCTCACCCAAGCTTGGCCTCGCCATGCCTTAAGCCACCGAGGAATTAGCAGGGGGGGGGTTTAACAGCCGTCCGTCGTACGACTATTCCCTGCGTCACGGAAACCCTTCTCTTTGACTTTCTTGCGAGTGTGTTCGGACACGTACTAGTACTCGTATGGCTCGTACCTTTTCCTAGCCGCCCTGTTGGAGCCTTTTTAGACGAATTTCTGTATGTATGTACGGAGGACTGACTGATTTATCCTAGTGTCAACGACAGGCCTTGAAAACTGGACCTTGTTTTCCGGGGTTGAAATTCAGCCCTTTGATTGGTGCTCGAGTCTACGCCCCCATGGGCTCAACTTGCGGACAGGCAAAAGCGCTGCCGGGGCGTGTGTGGAACAGACAGCTAAGAGAATCACCCCGATGATGAGCCGTGCAATAGCGGGGAACAGCCGCTCTGGCCGTTGTGCGGACGATGGCGAAATGGACCGTCGACATGTTCCCCAGACTCGACAAGACGCTTCCTACTTGTCGGCTGACATGCTTCCCCGCAAAGACGGGTCAATTGGCTGGCCATCAACCCGTGGCAACCCTGATAGAATGCTAGTTTTCGAGACGTAATGGCAAGTTTCGCCAGGTGGCACGCTATGGGGTAAAGGAGTGCAGTACTCGGCGCTGTCCCATTCATGAAAATGTTGTTGTTGGGATGAATATGCATGGCTCTCTCCGGTCCTAAGTCTTAGCCGCTGGATCAGAGCTCGAGGACTGCGGGCGAGCAGCGCTCAAAGGGGGAGAGGTAAAGAAGCTTATTCGTTGCGTTTACGACTTCTCATCCACAGTGGCTCTCTCCCTACGCTGAAGAGGTACACCGCATTCTCGGTGGAAGCAGTCCCACATCCCAAGGAATGGTAAACGAGCCATCCGAGAGCAATTTGCGGCCCGACAAGTCTTGCATCCCATCCCGCCTCTTGTTGGACCAACGTCGTGAACTTGTCAACACGTGGAATCCCCATGGGGTTCAATTTCAATGTGTCACAGGAGCTCTATCAGTTCGTCATTGCTTCTGCTTGGCGGGAGGAATAGGGCAGAGTTGTCTTTCGAGTGCAACCCAGGCTCATTGCCACAAAAGTTCCCAGCCTCAAAAACCGGATCGTGTGCCAAAGCTTTTGCCAGCAACGCAGTAGTGGTACTACTTGTGTTGAATCGTCTGCCCAACTTTAGCGGGTTGCCACGATGAATCAGGTCTCGGCGCAGCAGACTTGATCTCCATATGCACATGTCAGAGTCCGCATATGCTTAAGGATTTCGGTAGCGCGCCTGATGAGCCTGATTACACTGCACCGGTGCAGCTCACATCGGCTTTGTCGTTGCCACTCCACCATCGGGCTCACGAGAAGAAAATTTTCTTTCATACAAAGTCTCCCAACTACCTACATAGCCTTGAAATGTGTGATGACATCTGGCGGCATGCATTAAAGTCTGCAAGCGAACAAGTCACCCCCCATCTTCATGTATGTCTCACCCATGCCCACGCGCCGCCTAGCGAGCATGACATCCCACCCGTTGATCGCTGCCGACTACATATCGCCGTCGATACCCTCTGCCACGCGGAGTTTGGGCAAGGAAACGGGCGCATGGGGTAGCATCTAACCAGTGCTGCATCGGTGGCTGACCTTTTCCCCCCTCGAACACAACCTTTTGGTGGCCCTGGCATATCATGCAGGTGCTCATCCCTCGTTAAGCCACTTGTAGCTACTCTATACACCCTTTGATCTGCCTGCATATTCAGATGCAGGGTCGGAGGGCTCAGATTCGTCGAGCACACATACTTTACCAAGACGGACCTATCCAGGCCATCAGGATTCAACTAGATTCAGCAACTCATGAGGCACAAAAGTTGTGCCGAGAGTAACCACATCCACACAGACGCGCAATCTAGATGCTTTTGCCGCGCAGTCCAGTGTTGTTGATTATAACTCTTCAAATGCTCTGCCAACAGATGATGGTTCACGGGACATGCCACAGCGCGAAGAGACGGAGCAATGCACACGACTGGAGTCACCAACAAGCCCTGCTACTAGTCATGTCATGTCGGCGGCAATAACCCAATATTCCCACTGTCAACATACTTAGGCCCCGAGCCCGCAAGGTGGGCAAAACTTGGTAACATCCACTTTGCACGCAGTTTTCCGAAATGAATGATTATGCATGGGCAATTGGACATGTAGCGTCGCATTCTCCAGTTTGCGGCTGCATTGGATGGACAGGCTAAAGACCAATCTGCAGAAAATAGACTGGAGGGCTAAAGATACGGACGAGTGCGTAACAAACGGTTAGCATCGAGCGTTTGCGGAGCACTGCGTGTTTGCCCCCAGCTTCCCCCACATGGACGGTTCGCTTTGGTCAGGCTTGTTGCTTTGTTTATGTCTCTTTTTAACTCTTCCATTGCTACTTTGTTACTTAGCACCGGGGTTCAGGTCTGGTTCCCAGCGGCGCAGGTGCCCGAATCCCTACTGGCTATCTCACAGCCAGCCTCGAAGCAAATCAACGCGGCATGCACCATGGAGCATATTGGCAGACTATCGATATCTATCATCTCGCCAAGTTGACGTTTCATCTCTCCTATCGTCACGCTAAGTCCCGCTCTCTCTTCAATGATAGAGGAACTACTAGTCCGGAGTAACGATGGCTCGCAGAACGCCTCTGCTTGAGAGATAACCCAAAAATCATGAGAGAGGGCACGTCCCATGGCCGCACTTTCACTCACCTCCCCCGGCAATTAGCAGATGCGGCGACAGCCGTTGATGGCTTGCGTCTGTACCCCGGACCTTGGCTGTTGAGGTAACATTTCCTTTTATGCGACATGGAACGCTACATTCGAACTGCTGGCTAACTGGGGTGGCATTGCAGCCAAAGAAGAATACCCCTTGAGGAAGGTATGAAGCCCTTTCCATGTCAAAATGGCAGCATGCCTTACCCGCGTCCCTCTCGGACTGAGACAGTTGATGTGCATTTTACCTAGCTGACGTATACAATCTACAGAGTACGAGTGCGTAGCGGAATGCTTTGCAGCCGTGGGATGACTAGGCCTAGTTGTTTCCGCCATCCTGGCACTGGAACTCTTTCTCTGCCGTGAGACAAACGCCTTGGCCGCTGCTCTTCTTTTCTCTTGTCTTGTCCCCAACTGGGCCCTTGCATGAAAACCCGAACAGGGAACCAGTGCGGGTGGGATTCGTAGCCGCAGTTTCCGAAGGCCTTTGGAGGGTGGTGGGATGGGCCTGATGCTCCTCCTCCAACTCCATCGTTTTGCAAGATCCAGTCGCACCGCACCTACTGTTCGGCACGGCAAGTCTTCGATCTTGCCACAGGATTGGCCATCGGGATAGGGCGTTGTTCGTAAACTTCTCCGGGAACCAGCCGGCCCTCTAAATCGCTGGCTCGGACGACTCCCGACGTCCATCTGAGCTGCTCAGAGCGCCCATTCACGATACCTCATGTGTTGCACCGGTTGTGGGGATGATGCCTGGTTTGCCTTACCCTGCGATCGCTTGACGGCCTGATTGCTGATCATTGTGTTCTTTATCTCCACCTTTATTTGCTAGTGGCAACCGGAGGGGGTTTTCCACCAAACACGGCACACAGTTGGGAGGAAAAGAAGAACTCGTTGAGGACTGAAATGAATACAGCGGGCAGCTAGCTATCCGGCAGCTATCGATGACGATAGAGGGGATAGGATTCAGTTGTCAGAGTCTGCCTGAAACCAAGCAGCTTGGCAGCGGGGCTCAAGCAGTCGTCGGTGATAGGACCTCGCCTCGCTCTCTTTCGTGCCTTTTTTCCCTTCTACGTGCAGCCTACCGGGCGGCCCGTTGATTCCTGCAAGTCCGGGCCCGGAGTTGACTATGCCGCGGTAAATATAGTAGGTAGTGATCGTCGATACGCGCCCCCTCTCCCCCAATAACGCGATGGCAAAGCAGACATTGACAGGGTCCCGGTCTGTCAAAGGGTCCTGGCAAAGGCCTTATCGCAGCTGGACGAGCACGCGTTGCCATATATAGCATGGGCTCGGTACCCAGGTACAGCGTTCCTCGAGGCGAAAGCGAACTTTTGCCTCTGCTCCACTCCTCCCAGCGAGAGGTTTGGGACGACTGCAGTAGCCCGCGCGAACACACACATGTACGAGGGCGGAATGGGGGAGAGCGCGGGGTTGCGGTTCGCGAAGAGTCGCCTCGAACGCTGGGCTGGGCAGAGAGGCAATGTCCTTTTGCGCCGTTCACCATTTTCCCTCGTTTCTTGGCGGCGCCAGATTTCCACCTTGTCAACTTGTGTCAACCTGCCGGCTTTCCGACTCGCCTACCGCCTTTATGACGAGGTGTTTCAAGCTGTCGTGTGTCTGGCTGGAGCTTTGCTTCTTCTACTACTGTGTCGTGCTTTATCTGCATGCAGTTACGGGTGGAGTTTCTTTCACATGAAGAAGAAGCGAAAAGAACAAACTAAGAAGAGATGCCGAGCTAACCAAGACTCACGGGCGCTTCCGCTGGGTCAGGTCAAACAAAAGAGCTGAGTGGGATTCCAATCCATCAGCCATTTGCCTCGCAACAAGCGATGCTTCCATGCTTCCATCCTTTTCTAAATTCCCTCTCTAACCCCCCTCCTCCTCTCCCCCTCCCTTCTATTCCTTCTGCAGATACGAATGTGCACCCAAACACACAAACTCAACGCTAGGATCGCGATATAAGATCATATTCGATCAGGGTCGGTTCATGTCGTCATTTTCGTAAATGGTGAAATCCTGCTGCATTTCTGCACCGTCCTTAAACGGCCGCATACATGTAGCTGAGGCGGCAGAGGATCCTCTTTGGATCAATTGGCTTCGTCTAGAACAGAGTGGATGCCCGACCCTGCCTTGAGGTCTAGAACAGTAGGTCGGTAACTGTTCTGGTCGATAGAGAGCAGAGGGGAAGAGAAAAACTTTTTCAGTTTAGGATTAAGTTGCGAGATGTCGCTGGCGGCAGCGGATAATTATCCTGCATGCTGTCGTTCCGCACACGTCCTATTTGCTCGGGTTGGCGGTTGAATGAAAGATGCAAGTTTCTAGAATTGCCAGAATAGAAACTCTGTATTATTCCCGGTGTGTAACACTTTGCATTTAGCAAAATCCTTCCCGTCAACGTGGTTCAGGGACAATTAGACTGCCGTAACCAACAACACCACGTTGACTGCCGTAGATATAAATAAATCAACAAAAGTCTTTTCTTTGCCGTAAACGTTCGATCCCCGTTCCCAGTATTTCCTAAAAAGAACACCGATTGACCTCGATCTGGAAACAACTAACGCACGCCAATTACCAACAACGTGGAACCTGGCTATATATTTGGTAATGGTAATGGCCAATGCCCTGGGAATGTTTCATCCCGCTGAGGATTCACAACGTGGTTTGATCGTTCGATGTGTCGTTGGGACGTGCGCAAAAAAGTAGGTACACGCCGTGACATGCCGCAATGAGGCTTGCATTGCCGCTCAAGACGATGTTGCTTGGATTCGATTCTCCATGTCATGGATTACCAGGTTTGTAGGTATGTATAACGCATAAAATGTTGTTTTACATATCTGGATGTAACTCGCCAAGCACATTTCACATGTTCCAACACAACGACTTCAACATAGTTATACCTCTGTTTCAAGGCAATTACTGGGCTTTGAGTTTGATCTTGGGCAACATAGAGTGACACTTGCTTGATGACGGTAATTGAAAGAATAAATAATTAATCGAGGTATGGGAGACATGAGCTACAATCCAACCGTCCTTCCCATTTGCTTTTGTAGAAACCTCGTAAAGAGAAAAACTATCCACAACTCTGGACTGGGTAAAAATATATATAGCATTATGGAGTCAACCGATGAATACAAATGGAACCATCTCGTGTGATCCGCTTTCAATTCACTTCACTCGCTCACACACAAACACACTATTCATCTCCTTCGTCTATGGGGGCGCCTGGGCTTCTCTTCTTCCTCTGAATTAACATAAACAAAGTGTACAATTGCTCATCTCGTATTCACATCATTTTACAACAAAAGAGCGGCCACGGCTCCGCCAAACAGAGCCACCATGGCAGGAGCGCGGAATCCAGCGGCTCCAGCCGGGACAGGAGGTAGGCCGGATTGGGCAGGCTGGGAAGGAACAGCGCCCGAGCTGCCAGGGGTAATGACGGTCGTCAAACCACCGGTAGGAACGGGAATAGGGGCCGGAGTGACGACGGGAGAAACGACAACCGGAGTAGAAACAGCGTGCTGCGGAGGCGGAGGCGGGTAGTAGGCGGACTGAGCCGGGCTGCTGTTGGTAGCGGCAGGGGCAGTCGCTGGTGGAACTGCAGTGGTCGAGACAGGAGTCGAAGCAATGCCGGAGGGGGTGGAGACCACAGCAGCACACGTGGTGCAAGAGGGGATCTCAACGGGGGCCGTCTGGGTGACAATGGGAGTGACAACAATGACGTGAGGTGCCGTTTGGGGTGAGGAGCAGGTGTTCTGGCCCCCCTTGCAGGTGTAGGTGTTGGGCAGCGTGTAAGTAGCAGTGATCTCGGGAGGGGCCGTCTTGGGAGGAGACGTGGGACTGCCGCTGCCGTTCTCAATGGGGCACCAGGTCGTGTAGAGCTCAACCACCTCAGTCGTGACGTGGCCAACGGGGCAGTTGGTGACAGAGGGCGGGCACGAGGTGATGGTGTACACGTTGGTCGTGGTGAAGGTCGAAGTGTAAGTGGGAGCGGCAGTGGTACCGGCACCAGCAGCAGCGGTGGTGCTCAGGTCAGCGGTAGCGGTGGTGCTGAGGCTAGGGACGGAGTAGACAACAGTGCCATTGCCAAAGTGGTGAGAAGTGGTCGGACGTCCGCTGCCAGCAGGGCCAGTGGACAGCGGCACGCCGGAGGTGGTAGCGGCAGCAGATGTCGTAACAGCAGAAGTGGTGGCCACCTTGGACGTCGAGGCGGCAGCAGAGGTAGTCGTCTGGGCAGCAGAGGTGGTTTGGTTAACAGAGGAAGCACACTGGCCGATGGCAGAAGCCGGGACAGCGTCGGGGCCAGAGCCGATGGGAATCAGCTCAGTGCCGCAGTCCTCGTTGGCTGCAATGTGAATGTTCTGGTTATCCCAGTCAAAGACGACATAAGCAGCCCTCAGGAAGGTGTCACCAAGAACGGGGAAGTCATCGTCCTGAGAAACACCAAGCTTGCAGATGCCCAGATCAGGTTGCTGCCAGATGAAGTCCTTGTACTCGACGTCGACGACGACGTCACCAAACTTGAAGTTGACACGGCCGGGAGTGTCGATGATATCGCAGTCAACAATGTAGTCTCCAGAGGTAGTCTCCAGACGGGCAGAAGGGAAGGCCGTGAGGATCTTCTCGAAAAGAGGACCGGGAAGGGTGCTGACAGTGTAGCCGCTGTCGAGGAGCACCGGCTGGCCGTTGGGCTTGTCGAAGACCTCAACCTTGGAACCATCCTCCTTGGTGATGCTCATACCATCCATGTAAACCCAGTAACGAGTGTAGCCGTCGGGAGAGGAGGCGGCGGGGATGATGGGTCGCTTGGCGAGGGGTCCAGAAAACTTCTTGACGTCAATTCCGCCATAGGTGACAGAGCCTCGGTCACTGTCGAGGCCTCGGATATCAAGACTGAAAGCCCTGCTCTTGATGAAGCCCTGCGTGGCCAAGTTGTCAATGACAAAGGGGTAAGGGCTCTTCCAGCCACTCAGATCAGGGCCAGCACCGAGAATACCAACGGAAGCAAATTCGCTGTCAGTGGCAACACCGAAAACCTGCTGGTTAATTCTCAATGCTGTATTGTTCGTTAGCGGCTGTTTTCTTTTCCCTCCTCGTCTCACATCGATTGCCTTATGCCAATATTGAGGCAAGCTTGCGCATGCTTTAATATGTATTCGGAGCTTATTTCATTCCTCCATGTGGCAACCTCAATGGTTGGTACGTATAAAAAAAATATATCATGAACTTACAGCCGAGCTGGACGTAATCGTAGCCATAGTTGAAATCGACAAAGCCGGTACCATATTTGATACCTCCCGGTTCCTTGGCGTCGACAAATGTTGTGGAGTTTGAAAATCGGCCAAAGGTTGCGCAAAAGGTCGGGTCTGTAGCCTTGCTACACACGGGGTTGACCCAGAGCTCGGAAGAACCAGTATCGAAATTGACGCTCACTGCCTGCGGTGGTGTACCAATTTCGAGTTGAATGCTGTAAAAGTAGCCAGTTTGTTGGGCTTGCAAATCGGCGCTATCCTGGCGCCTGTGCAGGTGCTTCGAACGGGCACCCTTGGTGGTGGTAAGAGTATATCGCATAATTCCATTTTGCTCGGATGTGTAGCTGTCGATGAAGTCGAGGGCTTGAGCCGCAAGCGGCCACGCCACGAGCGCATAAAGAGTGGAACGCATAGTGAATGTATGCAACGCCAAACAATTGCCGGCTTAAGGAATGACCGGCAAAGAGGCTGTATCAAAAAACGAAGAAGAAGGAAAGATTGAAAAGCAGTTGGATAAAGAAAGGGAGCGACGTAGGCGTAAAGGAGGGAGAGACCTATGCGGTAGAGGGAGCTGGCCCAGGGAGCATTATGTATAATTTAATCGGCCTTCCCTGCCTTGCGCGTGTGGATAATTAGATGATAGCGGAGGATGAGCGCCCAAGACGAACCAACCCAAGCAATCCATGGCCCTGGCGTGGGTCCCATGCTTGTATGGCGTCGCTTGAGTAAGTCAAACGGCCACAAGGTTGCGCCAGTATGACGGCTCTGCCTGCGTCTGTTTGGGCCAAGACGCGGCAGTGGGTTCTGGGAGCACAGAGGAAATGAAGACGAACAGGGGCGCCAGAAACGCTCTCACCTTCTCACCTCCTCGTTGTGGCGACTAGAGATGCGCCAGAGAGGCCTCAAGCTTCGAGCTTGTGCAGCTCCAACCGGCCGAGTGTTGCAGTGCAAGATGACACGGAGCGCTCGGTGGCATTAGACTGGCTTCCATCGACGCTAAAGCGCTAAGTCGGGAAGCTTGTATTCTGCTTCAATCATGCGTTTCTTCCCGCAGTATCGCCTTCGCAGGCCCGGAGAGCCCAGATAGGCGCAGCTATCCGAACTCCTTTTTTCTCTTCCTTTTCCATCTTTCAGCGCGTTGGCTTCACCGTCATCTCTTGGTGGCCAGAAGCACCGGAAATATGCATGTTGCTCTTCCAGCTGCAGTACCGAAAGAGGAGGGGAGCAGACATGCTCCTTAGGGCCTTGGCGGCGATCCTGAAATCAGGGAAATGTCGAAGGTCACTCACTCCTCCACATGAATCCCACCGGTATCCATCATCTCTCGCATAGCCTCGATGCATTTGTAGATCCTGCTTGTGCTTGAGGCTGCAGCTGCTACGCCCATTGGCGGGATAGCAAGCGTCAATACAGCACCGTCACCCGCTAGAACAAAGACGAACCTCGCCTTGCTTGCCTTGTGTGGAGGGCGACATTGGACAAAGTTTCGGAAGCATTAATTGAGCGAAATGGGCCAGGCTAAACAATGGGGCGAGCGGGCAGGGATCCGTCGTAAAGGGGGGCCCAGCTGAAGTTCAAGAGACATTAATAACGAAGGGGTCGCGTAGCGGAGCAGACGAAACAAATCAGATCACTCGCCAAGCTAGACACGGGAGGACAGCAGCAGCAGCGGTGGTTGGATCCGGTTTTGTGTTTGTTTGCCGGCAGAATCAACTGAAGAGGGTTGAAAAGGGGCGAGATGAGATGCCGTACATGCGAATTCTCGAAGCTCAAGTTGAATATGATGAGATTTGCTTGTGCCAACCAGTGATGATGGCGAGAGGGGATTTGAATAACAAAGGATGGACCACGTTTCGGTTCCTGCATTAGACCAGCACTCACTTGTACGCTTGTCGCTTAGGCCGGTGCTTTAGTGCCCCTTATTAGGCCTTAGCACGGCAGCAGTCTGCAGGGGCCGCCCATCCTTTGCTATGATACGGCCTGTGATCGCTGTAACGGCACAGCGATAAGGTGTTGATAGCGCACCTCGACTTTTTAAGCTCAGCCACAGCGGGATCCCATCCTGGGGATTGTTTACTGTATAGCATGAAGCAAGTCTGAGTGGCTTTTTTGCCCTCAAGAGGAACTATTGCCATCTTCACAGACTAGCAAAATTGCGAATGCGATCGATGACATGTCTCTGGCGGGGAGGCAGTGTCCCAGCCACCCGACGAAATTGGCACTGGTTCTTGCAACCTGGCTTGGAATTGGAAATACGGGGATAGAGCATAGTGTGACGGGGTAATTTTAAAGTTATATCACCACGCGATCTTTCAGAAACTTTGATGGCGTTGCTGTTGATGCATACTAAGAATAGCTTCAATCTTAAAGACAAGTAAACGCGCCACGCAGCATGAAAACCCTTCAATGATAGATCAAGGTATACTAGAATGAAACAGGTACAAAATCATCCAGCTCTTGGCTTCTGTGTAGTGTAAAACAAAGTATACTTCTACATCTTATTCACTAGACACAAGCTACATGATGTGTAGTTGTACAAGATGCAGCTAGAGCTCATGTTGTGCAATGATACAGCCGTAAAGCCGCATCTCATAGGGTGTTACTCCATGCAGCCACTTCCCCTTTTGGAAGGGAGGTAATCGTTCTTCGCAATGAATTAACGAGGAGGAATTGCATACCAAGCAAATGAGGAAACTCAAAATTTGCCAAGGAGTGTTTGATGGGATTTCAGCTCTAAGCGAGCAATATGCTTTGTGTGCAATGAACGGCAATTCTTTCCGCCCGTAGGATAGTACTAGTACTGCATGTACAGCTCACAGAAAGGGGCCTGCAGTATCTTCGTGGGAGTCCTGAAGGTGACCATGTTTGTTATCGGGAACGAGTTACAGCAAATAGCTTGAACTGAATGCATCAGAAAGTCTACTCTTGAAGATAGTAAAGCATACATTTTGGTTCATGGTGCGTGTTGCGTTTGACCTTTTTGCTCCAGGGTAGCTCTGAATATGAAGTGGACGCTATCGACAGCTTCCCTACATTTGTGCAGACGAGCTGCTCTTGATGGGGTAATTGATGGCATTTTCATGATGATCACTTCCTGATAGGAGAGACCAAAAAGGATACATGCAGAGACCAACTGTGTTCAGAAGACACTGATCAGGCGAATGCCGAAACTGACGCTGCTGCAGTCATGCTTGGTAGTTGATAAAGCCTTTTGGCTGGAGACAAACGTAAAGAATGTGGGCTGGAATACAAAATCGCTGTACCAGGATAGTCTCACTATCAAATTCAAAATTGCAAAGACTCGACGCTGTGTAAGTCTTTGCTAGAGCTGACGTTGGTTGTGAAAAGTAGCCAATCATGTACCTGAGATTCCGAGCCTTCAAAGCTGTATACAACGGTTTGAACCTACATATGAGCCTTTTAAAGAGCCAGACCACACCCCCTCATTTCTCCAACCAATGCCAATTCAGTTAGTATCTGTTCTGCTATCAGTTGCAGCCAAGTCCGACAACATGGGCACACTGAAGGTGGAATTAACCGCGTGCTAGACTCTTGAGCTGGTTAATATTCCGCCAAGTGGTGGACTTCATCTTACCACTTGACGTTCTGCTAAATGGAAACAAGGACAACATTGACCGATAACACCGAAGAGACATACGTGGCGATTCTTCCTTACAACAGTCTCCTCGTTATGCAAAAGGCAGACGGAATAAAAGAATAAGAAACACGCGGTGTTGTGCCTCGTCTGATACGCGTGATAAAGTTACATGTAACTAGCGCCGTTGTGATAACCTTGAATTCCAGCTACACTATGAAGAAGAATTGATCAAATCTCAATCGGTGCAGATAGCACTGGCAATTAGCAAGTCCAACTAATGCAATCATCTACTATTCAACCGGGCGTCAATATCGGGCTCGGTCTACTCTCCGGTTTGCCGAGCCTTCTTTTTATGGCGGCCAGGGGGAGCTTGGCTGTCTGGAACGGTCTCTTGCTGACTTGGAACCTGATCGTGAAGTAAAGAAAAAGATAACATGGTCTTCAAACCGACACGTATAGACAATTTACAGGGCGGGAATTGCATGTTATCCGTCAAAGTCATGCGGTTGACTTCTTTCTCTATGCGGATGCAGGGCTTATGTCCGGCCCTATTGGCGGATGCGAGTCCTCCGATGTCTTTAGCATCTACATGGCTTCAACAAAAGTAGTTACCTTACCGACAGATACAAATCTCCGCAAACGTTCTTTCACAACAGACCAATCCGAGACGAATCTGCCCACACTCGCATTGCCAGCGGACAAACCATGTAAATGGTGAACCATCGTCATACCCGAGCGGAGTAACATGAGGATTTGTTATAAAGCGGCTTCTCTCTTTTTCATAAGGGAGACTTCATCAAGATATAATTTGCTTTAAGAGCAATCCAAAATTGATCGAACTCGAACAATATCGCATACATAACTTGAAAATGTTCTGGGGTCGATTTTCTCCCGAAATGGATATTCCTTCTCAAGAAGGCAAAGTGATTGTGGTTACTGGAGGGCATGTTGACCATTTCTATCGTCAAAGTGAGATTTAAGCTTGCTAATACGAACAACAAACAGAAACGCAGGAATCGGAAAAGAGACAATATTACAACTATGCAAGCATTCGCCGAAAAAAGTCTTCCTCGCCACGAGAAACGAGGCCAAGGCAAAAGAAGCCATTGCGTCCATCAACTCAACGCTGTCCAAGCCTGCCGATATTGAGTTTGTCAAACTCAATCTCAGCAACTTGGCATCAGCTGCTGCCGCTGCTGAGGGAATTACTAGTAGCACTGATCGGATTGATCTGCTGTTTCTCAATGCCGGAATCATGAACCAGCCGCCCGGCAAAACCGACGACGGACTTGACTTGCAACTCGGCACCAATCATGTCGGTCATTTTCTCTTCACAAAGAAGCTGTTACCTGTGCTCAAGCAAACCGTCACCAAATACAACCCCGATGTACGCGTTGTGTCTACCGCATCCAACGGACACACATTCGCACCAGCTTTCGAGACTATGATTTCAACCGAGAAATTGTCGGCACAAGGCCAATGGACTTCCTATGGCGCATCCAAGGCAGCCAACATCCTTTTCGCCGCTGAATTGGCCAAGCGACACCCCGAACTCACCTCGGTGTCTTTGCATCCTGGAATGATCCAAACAGACCTGTATGTTACAACAACCTCAAACAGCTTCTTCCTCAGAAATCTCTTGCGCTTCTTCGGCCCCATCTTGTACCACGACGTTGCATACGGTGCCTTGACCCAGCTTTGGGCGGCTACCGTGGACAAGAGCAAGCTTCAGCAGGGCGGATTCTATGTGCCGGTGGGGCAGTTGGAGAGCAAGAACAAGTACGCCGTTGATGCTGATATGCAGAAGAGGCTGTGGGATTGGACAGAGGCAGAGTTGAAGCAGAGGGGTTATTGAACATTTTTGTGTGGTGTGTTTAATCTTTAGCTGGATCTTCATTACAATTATTAGATTTGTAGCGAGCCTCTGAATTAAAGTCAAGTTCTTTTTCTCTTCCATTTCAGCTCATCCATTTGTAGATTATCATAAATGGGCTAGTGTTTTATCCTTGGGTAATAGTATGTTGACATTCTCTGTCAATTATCCTTTAACAAGGTGGTATTCCTGAGATCTCTTGCGAGCTTACGGAGCAACCTCGACTTGTTGGTGAGGGGCCGGGCTTGGTCCCCGTCTTATCTCGGACTAAGCAACGGCCTTGCTCGTCCGGGGATTCGTCCGGGTGGGCCGTCTTTGTCCGATCCGATCTCGCCGAAAACGAGAGTCGGAGTAAGACAGGTCCACATCACACCATGCGGTAAGATCTCATTGACGAGATAAAGATACAAGCTTAAAAGACAACCAAGAAAAAGTCCGTAAATTGTTCCCTTGTTTGTGTCGTACCAATCGATGCTCTGACAAGATGGGGTTCCCTGATGCCATCACGGGAGGATGCCTCTGCGGCTCGATCCGCTACTCAATATCTGCGTCTAGCGAGATCCCATGGCCGCCTCAGGTATGCATCCAGATGACGCGCTGATATTGAACGCATGACTTACTTTCAGATCAATTTAGTCATCGGCCTGTCAATGTAGGTGTGCCCTATTTTTAGAAATACCAGATTATCAGATGAGATCAAGATGGTTACCTCTTATGTACTCGCACCATGCGCTATACGAATGCTGACACTTTAACAGGTACAATGTGCCGCAAATGGACATCATCACTCATTGCGCAATTCATCATTGTACTCCCCGACCAGCTCAAGCAGCCCTTCCACACCCAGGAAACATACGACGAATATGAATCATCGCCTGGCCGGTATAGAGGATTCTGCAAGCGTTGCGGAACTTCGTTGGTTTGGCGGTCCGCGGATGATAGTAGCACCGTCGATGTTTTCCTAGGGACCGTGGATGAAAGGTGGCTTGTGCATGAAGATGGCGGCAAGGTTGGACAAGAGCTGGCTAGGCCTAATGGGACACAATTTTGGATGGAGAATGCTATTCTAGGGGTAACTGATCTGCTAAAGGGAGGGAAAGAGTTTCGCAAAGAAGGTGAAGACGGATGGGAGAGAAAGAGAGAATAGAGTATATAGAGAAGACGGAAAGGGATTCGGCAAATGGTATGGTCAGTCTTGGTCAGCGAATTAGAATAGACTACATTTTTCAGCGAATAGAAAGCAACAGCCGGAATTATATGGAATATGTGCATATGCTCATGTCGAAATGCATAGTCGCGGGACCGGTGGGGGTTGGCAATTGGACAAGTCGGCCTGTATATGTTCTTAAACCTCGTTAGTCAGGTATCCTTCACAATGGGCCCAGTGTATTCTTGTCACGAAGCGTGGTGTCATGGCCTGAGAGAAATGCCGGATTGCGTGGAAGAAGGAACTCTAGGACGGGCCTCGAAAAACTACATCAACCCCTATTCGTTACTTTCTAAGACTTCTGATTCTGGATAAATCCGTGGACGTGCTTGTCGACTTCCGCGGCATTACAAAGCGCTAAGTAAGCTGTCAAAGCAGCGCATGCCATTTATTGGCCGGTGCTTCCGCTGTCATGAGCAAAAGACGGGAGTTTCGATAGAGAGCGGGCCGGAGACATAGCCATGAGAGGGGAGCGGAGCGCTCCGGAGTTTCGAACTAAGACCACCAGGTCGATAGCGGTCTAGAGGACTAGGGTTTGGTGTGTTTTAATGGCGTCACTTCTGTGGTACCCGTTCGCAAGTCTGCCGGCTGTTCGTGCTTTGTTCGCTTCTAGATTTCATTGTAAGGAAATAGGTGATGGAATAGGGTCAAGTGTCGAGCAGTTGATGCGCCCGAGGGAGGATTCGGTGGCAACTCAACTCCGTCTTGGTTATCAAATGGAAATGAGTAAAGCTGGATCTCATTCCCACTTTATCGTACGATATAGTAGGTAGCTCTCAGTTGAGGATCCGTACGGCTGGACAGACCAACTCAAATTACCCGAGGGTATTGATCCTGTGACATGGAACTATAGAGTTGACAACTTGTCTCCCCATTCCCCAGTTTCCGTCCAATTAGTACCAACAGATAGAACCAGGGGTAGAAGATCTACTTCGAAGCTCGAACCCCGCGTTCTAGCTCATGGTCTGGGGAATCTGGGGATCAGTTGGCGGACCGCTATGGTGGCGCAATGTGGACGTAGCGTGGGTCCCCGGACCGAAGCCCGTAACCCTCCGGAAGAGCCCACCGCGAACCGGCATCGGATAGCACTCGAGTGCGAGATGCTTAAATATATCCCAAGCCCGCTGCCCGTAGCTACCAGACCTCGGCTATATGTGCTTAACCCGAAATACCGGTTGTAAGTCCCCTTGCAGTAGCCTTACAGATGGATCCCCTGGAACAGTTTAGCACCGCCCTGGACACAATGTCCGACAGCAGCTCTCTTAGCCCGGAGCCGCATCTGTCCAACAAGCAGCCGGTGCGAAGGGCTAGCAAGGCCTGTTTGGCATGCCGAGCTAGAAAGGTCAGATGCGACGTGACGATAAGATCTCCGTGCGGCAACTGTCAGTGGAATGGACAGCAGTGTGTTACACATGCTCGACGTGCTAGGAGGTATGTGTTAGATATGAAGTACATGATGGAGAGTAACGACGTTTATTAACAAGAGATCTCTAGACGGAGAAGAAAGCCTGTCCCTACTGCAGTCCCGAACGAATCAGGTGCTTCAAAGGAGCTTGAATTGAAAGATGGCCCATGCAACCTGCTCGAGGAGTTTGCCATTGACTCCTTGGAGGCACCTATTTCTATGGAAGATTTGGAGCTCTTAAAGGCAGACATTGATTCAGACAAGTCTCCACAGAGCTTATTGTCGGATGATGTTGATGCTTTTGATCTGCCAAAATATGTCAGGCCCCTAACAAGCCTGCCTCCAGATGATATGGAGTATCTGCATTCCGAGGGCGCCTTGGATCTGCCCGACAGCACTCTACAGAACGCTCTCCTCCGCTCATTCTTTGAATACATACACCCATATGTCCCTACACTGGATCTGGACGCTTTCTTGCATTCTATAGAGACACATGATGGGTCCGCGGGCCAGGTTAGCTTGCTATTGCTGCAGGCTGTGCTTGCAGCTGGGACGGCACATGTAGAGCTGGAGCATCTTAGAAATGGCGGATATCAGACGCGGAAGCAGGCCCGCACAGCGTTTATGAAGAGAGTTCGGGTGAGTTTGCTCCTGGTAACTTTAATGAATGCATCATTCAGCTATTAACACTGATGGATAGCTTCTCTACAAGTATAATTGCGAACTGGATCAGATGGTTCTCACGCAATCGCTGCTACTCATCACTTCATGGCAAGATGCCTCTGACGAGCACGGCAAGACATGGTTTTGGATTGATGCCGCCGTTTCTCACGCCTTCGCAGCCGGACTGCATCTGGAGCCCTCAGTAAACAAGCCCAACCTATCAAAGAGAAAGCAAAGGCTGCGTCGCCGAGTCTGGTGGTGTTGCTTCATCCGCGACCGGCTGCTCTCTCTAGGCATGAAGCGGCTGCCACGTATTAAAGACGGCGATTTCCACGTATCAATGCTCGAAGAGGCCGACTTCCAGCCGGAGCAGATCCGCAGCGACGACGACCACGCCAAGTTCGAGGCCATGTGCGTCTACGTCAAGAGCCGCAAGAAGCGCGCCGAGCTGGCCCGCATGTGCGTCGCGCAGGCGACTCTCTGCAGGTCCATGAGCTTCTTGTCCAGCAGCATGTACGTGGCTCCTCACGACAACTTTTCCAACTTCTCCGAGGCCCGCAAGATGACGCCGGACGGCGAACAGAAATTCACCACGTACATCCGAGACCTGCTGGAGTGGAGAGACGGCTTGCCGGAGAGCGTCTCGTATCGCCCCATCTCGAGCAACGACATTGGCAAGGACGGTAAC
The DNA here is from genome assembly GCA_003439915.1 of Trichoderma atrobrunneum. Lineage (NCBI taxonomy): Eukaryota > Fungi > Ascomycota > Sordariomycetes > Hypocreales > Hypocreaceae > Trichoderma > Trichoderma atrobrunneum. Next base: position 107,603 of record PNRQ01000049.1, on the reverse strand, counting down.
ACGAGCATTTCGATGGACCGTGCGGTGCTGCATATGATTTACAACACGGCGGTGCTGTGCCTTTACCGCTCGCGCTTCATGGTGTTGCTGAACGAGCCAACGGCGTCCGCGATGGAGAAGGAGATGTGCAAGATTTACATGCAACACTCGGCGAAGCGGATAGAGGAAATCTCTAAGAATATCTACGATCACGGTCTTGATCGATTACTTCCTAGCATGGCGGCGAATATCGCCGTGTCAACCGCCAGCGTCTATTTATTGGAGCTAAAGGGCCACCTTCAGGGCTGTGCAACCGAGCAGAGCTATCGGCAGAGCAGAAGGCTCATGCAATCTATGCATGACATTTATGCAGGTGCTGATTTGTCAAGAGAATCCATTGAATGGGACAAGGAGGACAGCTCGGAAGAGGCCCCTGAGATGGCGGAAGATTATCTCATGGCGGACCAGGATTGGCTCAAGGACTTGGAGGCGGCGACATGCTGGTTGGTGGCCGAGCCTTTCAGGGCAGACAGCTTTCTACAGAATCCTGGAGAGGGATTGGACGTGTTTAATGAGTTTTTTGTTTGTTAAGTGATCATAGAGTACTGGCTCGAGAGTCACTGCTCATACTGGCGTATTTTTGGATTTGGGGATTATGAATTATTGGATATTGATGTTGCAACGGCCTCTAGATTAGGAAATACCCAAGGTATAATACATGGGAGCTGAATCCCCATGTCTTTTTTGTTGCAATCATCTTCTTGGCTCTACTGTGAATTCAATCTACGTAGCACGTATCCATCATCTTCGATTCCCTTCTATCTTGTCAACTCTTAATTGCGATATCGGGTCCGTTAACCGGTGATTTACACTTACTCGTACTCCATAATCTCAACATCCCCATAGAAGCCAGAAGATACCGACGCGTTACCCCGTACACAGGACCGCGTGCCTCTCACAAACAAGTGGAGTATCAGACATTTCCCACGCAAAACTCATCCGTCCAAACATTGAAGACAACGCGAAGCCCTGCCCCATCACCCATTCTCAGAAAATTGCCTAATGCGGTATGTGGCGATCCAGCTTGTTCCCTATTATACAAATCGAGTGAAGTCGCATCTGCTAGCCCTCCCACAGCTCTTTTTAGCTCCCGCCGCACTAAACCTTAGAAACAAAGATCAATGCTTGGGACTCAATTCGTGTTGCATCAAGTGGGCGCCGCTACCCCACAGAATGTAAAGGTCGTTTCGGCGAGAGGAACCGACTTCATTGGCTGAGGAACGTCTCGGTCCGCATCACCAATGGTCGGGCTTGCGGTCCGCTCGAGGATTTTGTAAGGCGGAAACGTTTGATCTGGGGTAAATCGAGGCTGAGTGAGGGGCCAATAGTTTCCGGTTTGGGAAGCATACGGAGAAAAGACGTCTTTGTAATATTTTGCGTCGGCGATTAGTGGTGAATTTGCAAGCAAAGAGGAGGAGCAAGAGGAGATGATGTGTCCGTGTGATGGCCAGCCACGGTTGATTCAGTGGCCGGCTTTTTGTGTTACGGACCGCATTCTAGCCCTCTGCGGGGGGTGGAGGATTTGCAGCCAAGATTCGGTTGATTGGCACGATACGACACAAATATATGTAAGGGGGCTTCTTGGCTGGTGTTGCATAAATTGGCTGCTTGGTAACCTAACAGAGATTCGAGTCCAGCCCGAAATCCCCTCTCCAAGATTTTCTCCTTTCCTTTTCCTTTTTCCTTATTCCTTGACAGCAAGCGTTCAATATCTTTTATCAATATTCACAATGGCACCATCAGCTACCGAGCCTAGCACCAACCCCCTGGACTTCCAGAGCGGCTTTGTCCAGATCATCAACGGCAAAAGCTCCCCCACGGCGACTACTCGCCATGGCATCAACCCAGCAACTCTCAAGGCGAAGCCTGAGGTACCCTTAGCTACCAAGGAAGACCTCGACAGTGCTGTTGCTGCTGCAAAGGAGGCCTTCAAGAAGTGGTCCAAGGTCCCCTATGAGGAACGCAAAGCCGCTGTGCTGGCATTTGCAGATGCCATTGACAAGCAGCGAATCGAGTTCCGCGATCTGTTGATTTCGGAACAAGGAAAGCCTGTAAGAGCTTTTCAACAACTTGTGATCATCGTTGAACATCTTGTACTGATCCGTTGCTAGATCCCCCAAGCAGATGGCGAAACCAACGCGGCTATCGAATGGATCAGGGGCATGGCCAACATCAAGATCCCCGAGGATGTCATCGAGGACAACGAGAGACACACCGTCATCACAAGATACATGCCCCTGGGTGTCGTCGCTGCCATTGTCCCCTGGAACTTTCCTCTCTTGCTGGCAACAGGAAAGATTGCCCCTGCTCTGCTCACAGGAAACGTCATCATCGTCAAGCCATCGTAAGTTTTACCCTTGTGAAGAACGTTTCGTGTAAAATACTTCCATCTGACACTTGATGATGTAGACCTTTCACACCTTACTGTGGCTTGAAGATCGTTGAGCTGGCACAGCAGTTCTTCCCACCTGGTGTTGTCCAGTCCCTCAGCGGAGATGACAACCTTGGGCCGTGGCTTACATCCCACCCTGGCATCGACAAGATTAGCTTTACTGGCTCAACACAGACCGGAAAGCTGGTTATGCAGAGTGCATCCAAGACTCTGAAGAGAGTGACTCTTGAGCTGTAAGACTTCCTTCCTCGGCACATATAAGGTGAATTTATCTGACGATATGATAGTGGTGGTAACGACCCGGCCATCGTATTCCCCGATGTAGATGTCGACAAGGTCGCTGAAAAGGTAACCTCCCATCCATCACATATTCCAACTCAGATATGAAAATACTGACAGTATATAGGTCGCCCTATACGCCTTCCTCAACTCCGGCCAAGTCTGCCTCAACCTCAAGCGCATCTACATCCACGAGTCCATCTACGAAGAATTCCGCGACGCCATGGTCAAGCACATCAAGGCCTACACCCTCGGCAACGGCGCCGAAGCAGGAGTCAGCCACGGCCCGCTCCAAAACTCCATGCAGTACGACCGCGTCAAGACCTTCTTCGACGACATCGAGAAGCAAGGGTGGAAGGTCGCCGTCGGTGGCAAGATTGAGCCCCCGACTAATGGATTCTACATTGCTCCTACGGTCATTGACAGACCTCCTGAGAACTCCCGGATTGTCGTCGAGGAGCCTTTCGGTAAGGATACCCTGTTACGGTGAGAACAGAAATATCGAATGATGCTAACACATTTCTGCTCTTTAGGTCCCATCGTCCCTCTCCTCTCATGGAGCACCGAAGAAGATGTCATTGCCCGCGCCAACAACACAACCATGGGTCTCGGTGCCTCAATCTGGTCAAACGATATTGAAAAGGCGGCTAGAATTGGTCGTGAAATAGAGGCCGGCACTGTTTGGATCAACACACACTTTGAAATCTCCCCCATTGTGCCCTTTGGTGGACACAAGGAGAGTGGCATCGGCGCCGAGTGGGGACTCAACGGACTCAAGAGCTTCTGCAACGTTCAGTCAATGTTTGTAAACAAGCAGGTCGTAAGCTAGAGGTTATGTAGACAGGAAAGATACCAAGAATAATATACCTTGTTGATATGATGAGGCAGAGTGCGTGGCGAAGACATCTTGGCTTCATACTTCTTAGGAAACATTTGCTTGGCATCTACGGTTGACAATGTGTTCTATCACAGCAAAGAGAAGGTTGCAGAAGAGATACATCGCAATCAGTGAGCGTCGATAGACGCCCTCGTGTATTAAATAGCAGATAATTCTCGTCTCAAGATGCGCCAAACATGCGAAACTACCTAGTTGCCGATTTTCCAAATTGATATGTGCATAAGTCATACTGCTGAATCCAAAACAGGGCTATTCATCATTTTCACCGTTTGTCATATATCGCAATAAAACAAAAGCCGTTTTTCATAGAGGCACGCTGCCATTACCAAGGAAAGCAACGTTGGGATCGGAATTCGCATCGGGCGCCATGCCCGTGAAGCCATCGCTATTCTCCATATTCATCTGAGAATCAAGCGGGCTTAGAAACGTATCAGTGGATAGAGGGGGCGGTGTCAATGCATTTTCGTTGAGCGCGGACATGGCCACGTAGTCGACCATGAGCCATAGAGCAGCTTCCAGCTTTGGATCAACCTCTGAGGTTGTCGGGTCCAAAAGGGCAGAAAGAGAGTGATAGTTGGCGTCGAAGAGCATTAATTGAAGATGCTTAAGTAGCAAGTGGGATGTTAATAATTTGACAAAATCACAAGTAAGAATAGGCCGCGAAGACTCACCATTTCGAAGCGTGGTCCCACCTTCTTCCCACCCGTTCTAGAATGTGGATAGCCTTTTGGTAATGACTTAACAGTTCTGGGTCCGTGACTTGTCCTTTTTCCTGGTCGATATGGATAGCCAAGGAGAGAATGCCACCGGCAAGAATTGAGGCATATGCGTAGAAGGAGGATTGCACGTGGCAGCCAGAGGTAATGGCGTCCTCCACAACGGAAGATATTGCTCGCGCATGGTCACAGCTGACTTCAAAAGAGCGGGTCAAGAATTTTGGCGGTACTTTACAGTTGCCTTTCTGGAGCCTCATTCGGAGAAGGAATGGATGATTGAGGAGACAGTGGGCGGTGTGGAAAGTGATACGAGCAAACACAACGTGTTCAAGAGACTGGAAATCCAGTGTGCCGTCGGGTTTGCGATACTGCTGCACGATCTGAGGGATAGGGGTGGTTTCTACTTGAAGGTGATGGTCGATGAGCAGCAAGAAGGTATTTAGTAATGTGAAATCAGACCTGGGATCCCACGGCGGCATCTCGTCAATTTCGCGCCCGTGCAGGACATATCGTACGCATCGTCCAAGAGCCGTGGCGGCAAGTATCGTTTGAGTAAAAGTACTGTTGACCGCTGAGTCTCCCTCAGACTTCCAGTTGATGAGCTGATGGAGTGTTGGCGTTTTCTTCCAGACGCCCCTTCTGAAAGTCTCTTCGTCAACTGGTAACTGAACATGTATGTCCTCCTCAGAAATGGCTGGTGGACGACTTTGGCCGACTGAGACCAGCTTGTCAAGCAAATATATTGACCAGAAAGCTCGGCGGTGCTCTTCCTGTTCAATCGGGGACAATGTACTCTTCGGCTCCTTCATTAGCTGCAAGTCTTGGGCAATGCGGACGGCAAGACCAATCTTGAGCCACCCTGAGCTGGTACGACCACCTGAAGGGAATTCATGGTTAATAAAAACAATATTTTCTCATGATTGTTTAAAACACGACTTACATGTGAAGTCAACCACTCCAAGGATATTACTGGCCTGTGCGACCTGTAAAGTAGGATTGTTCTCGACAGTTAGGTGATCATTGAGGAGAGCCAGCCAAGCCTCCCTAGCATATGCCTCGGTGGCCTCGCGCCTACAACCTGCAAAGTAGTCGGAATCTGAGAATTTGAGGGCTGACGCTAAAATGCCAAAGAGTAAACATTTTGGGACGAGACCGTAATTTAGTCTCTCCCGAAAGCTTTGCTCGTGGAAATATGTGTAAGGCTGATTATGAACATGAAGGAAGTAAGTATCGATGAGGTGAGCCATGACAGGGGGAGGCGGCGCGGTGGTAAATCTCCTGCTGCGGAGTTAGCAAGCTCCGTTGTATAATTTCCCGTACAGGAGGGATAGTAGATAAACGCACATTGCATTCGCAATATCGGACACGGGCTGCTCTGTTGTTTCGGGGACGGACGGTTGGAATTGCTGCTGAGGTGGCGATGGCTCTGTGAATTCTGGAGAGAGATCCTGGTAGGAGGTGGATGCTGCCAGGTCCGGGAAAGTAACCTGTCCATTTCGATTTTCGCCATTTCTTGAACGTTGTTAGCAAATGATGAACTCCTTGGTTCTATCGACACAGGGTTGACGCACAGGAAGCCTATTAAGCCCTGGCTATGCAGCTGGGCCAGTTGCGATTCGATGGTGTTGATCCTGTTGAGTAGCTCGGGCTATATCGATGGTCAGAACGAACGCGAATGCAGATTCAAGACGGGCGATGCTCACATCCACGACGCCGGTGCGAGGGAAGAGGGTTGACGTTGTAGTGGGAGCGGACGGCGATCGACCCTTGACAGAGCTATTGCTGGGCGCTGCGTTGGGAGGGTTGGTGGCGGAGTAGGGCTCGTAGTGACAGACGCGATCGACTCGGCGACAGTTCATGCATCGGGGCCGCTCGCCGGAACACCTGGTTTTGCGATGCCTGCAGGAGTTGATTCGCACACGTTAGCCACAGTGGTTTTGACGGCATTCACATTCACAGCTCCCCAGGCCGGAGAAGGCCAGCCATTAAGCTCCGCTCGGCAGCTGAGGCGGCGTTTCCCGACCTGTGCCGGCGGCTGCAAGTAAGAGCAAGACACGGAGAAAGAGGCGAGTTCGCGCACCGACAATTCGTGCAGGCCTGGCGGATGCGGCGGATGGTGTTGACAGTCGGCGCCGGCCGGGCTCGCGCATCGGACCGCTCCCAGCTGGAAGCATCGGCTGCTTGTTCGGACATGGTGCTACCGCATGCCTGTGCGACGGATGCGAAAAACCATCGATCACGATGTTCGATTGAGATGCAGCAGAGAGACGCTGAATAACCGATGAGCGGGGTTGCACATATAGCGATAGCGTGCCTGCATAACTTAAAGCTTGCACAACTCCGGGTCCCACGAAAAGTAACCGGTACCCGACGCTGGCAGCGGGGGAACCTGACAGAACCTGACCGGGGCAGCCTGTCAGGCCCACGCTTTTTGAGTTTTGCAGCGTGATGCAATTGGCGAGTCAGCGGCTGACCAACAACTCAGCGCACCCGGCAGGTACCGTTGGCGCTAGAAAGTGTACCCGGTACCTCTGCTAGTGGCTAATCACTAATATTGTGCAACGCTCCTTTAGTAGCGGCTCTTTAGTTGATGGATGGCCTCTGGGGGATCTTCCAAGTTCTCCTTTCATGGGCGTCGGGCAGTTTTGAAGCTTGATGTTTGATACCCGTTGCGCCATCAATCTTCACGTCGTGTCTTGGTAGTGAAAACCTCCCATTCATTGTCTGCTTCAGCCCTTGATCCGAGTCAGGTTTCAGCCAAGACTGCGGTTCTAGCCCATCGCGAGCTGCTCTCCAATAATCCTCCGAGATTCTGACCCTCTGAGATTCTGACTTCCTCCGTGGCCGATCCGGTGGTCGCGGCTGACAAACTGCCTGGCCATGCGCAGAAAGGCCATCGAGAGCGTAATATTCCGATTGCACTCGTAAGGCGGCTGAAGCCAGACCTCGGCAAGTTGCCTTAATGCAGAGACAAGCCATTTCCCCCTCTTTTCCAAGTAGGACTCGCACCATTCGTATCCTCTTCAAGAAGGGGAAACTCCCCGAGATGCATAGAGGAACCGAATCTCTCGTCGTTTGTCGGGATTTCACACTCTCTGTCGACTGTGCCATCAATGAGACTGCCTTCCATTGCTTTTCAAATTCCGTTTACCGATTGAACCGTAGTGCCCATGTTGATTGTCCAGTGACTTGAACCCGAAGCGGGCGCCAGGCATTCCAGCCAGAAATAGTGCTCTGCATCGGCTCTCATTATGCAGCAGAGGGTGTGGTGTCGGCCTGTCGGCGCCGAAGCGTGCTCGGGACAAGAGGCCCGATGGAAATCACAGGTCCTGACATATCGTATCGTTCGCTGCCCTAGTATTGGGGACATTTTGCTATCCGAATCTTGGTCTTGCCAACACCTGGCCCTGCATGATGACTCAACTTCTATGATGCCTTAAGAGAGATTAGCTTACATCCTTATGAAGATGGAGATAACAGGCGACACCGATATCCCATAAAGGAGTAGTAGTGCTGGCTACCGCTTACCTTTCACCAAGTGTGACTTGAGAGTCGAAATTGGAGTTGAGCATGGCCGAGATCACAAAGAATCGGCGGTATTCCGCTCATCGTAAGCTCGAAGACAGACAAAACGCCGCGGCTATCCGAGCCCTTGGGCGGCGATCATCCGGGAGGCCTAGCGAGTTCATCCCCGACGACAATCGGCCGCCGCACGCGTCTCTTCCCCCCGGGACGCGATCTCGCGCGTAGATCCCTGGAGATTCATCCGGCAGACGACTTCGGCAGAGACGCTTGATGTTAAATTTGGCTTTGCAGACGATGCAGAGCCGGTGATGCGATTATACTAGGTTGATACCGACCCCTCCATTTCTGGGCATGGTGGACCGGTCCGCAGAGCGGTCCGCGTGGGGCAGCACTCCGCCTGTTTGCTTGCAGTTAAGTTTGACAGCAGCTGAACAAATTAAGCTTGAAGTATCATGTGATGAAAGGAATTGATAGAAGCAAATAGTCAATAAGAGGAGAGAAGAATAGGATCCGTACGATTTGGGTGGCTTCTTCTTACAAGGCTGTAGGTTGTATCCAGGCGGCCCGCTGCAAATACATGACTCGAATGGTAAAGGGTACCCGTATGAGCACTTACATCTAATATGAAGTGGTCAAGATAGATGGAGCATGTACATTTGCAGCCGAAACAAGAAGCTACAACAGATATCTATACATCTTATACATAAGTCCTACCACTGTGAGCGGCGCGTATCTTTGGCTGTGATACGATCGATGCTTACTTTTTTGCGGCACGGAGGGCAGTCCGGAGATCCAATCGTTCGTACAACTGAACCGCTCATCTTGTAGCCTTTTTCTCTGTTATGTATCTGTGACCCCATCTATCCGGTGAATACGCCCTCTGCATCAGAAGCCATCAAGGCTGCCTCCTCCTTCGCCTCCTCCTCCCTTATCCTGACTCCTTCGTTAATTCTTAGACGATCAGTGGTCCCTTTTCTGATTTGGCAGCATCTGGGCACCGCAAGGATCTTTTTACCGGTGAACTCCTTCCAATCCACCGCAAATGGGAGGCACGCACTTGCATATGCGCCTTCGTCTCCGTCCATCTCAATAATGTTAATTTGGAGAACCTCAGGATCTGTATCCCCAGGGGGGACTAAGTGGTCGAATGTAACACTGTAGTAGTCTATTTGACTATGACCAATTGCAATGAGAATTACCGTTAGTCCTGATCGAGTGAATAGGGCCAAGCAAGTTCCCCATGCATCTGGGCCTGCAACTCACTCTATAGTTTCGCTGATCCAGCCGAGATATTCATCACGCACGACGATGTCATTTTCGATGCTGGGGCGAGGGTCAGAGCCGTAGATAGCTCGGTACGCCAGCTTTGCAAGCGATGGCCTAGACGGCTGTGGGTAAGGCGGAGGAAATTCACTGAAATGCCACGGCTCATTTGGAAGAAGCTTTTGTATAGACACGAGCGGCCCCTCAATTTGGATGCGAAGCGGCTTGTCCGGCGGGGGCGGATGATGGGCATGGATTGGCGACCGGATACAACTTGGGATATGAAGCTGAAGAGCCATAGCTGGTATTACGCAGCTTTGAAGATCAGAGGACCTGAGCCAAGGCTGCAGAATCAAGAAAGGGATACTTGAGAATTCTCTCGCCGAAAAAGAGGAGGTAGGAGAAGAGACGGATGATTTGATGAAGAGCAACGGTTTAAGGGTTAGGAATGGACAGAAAACCAGTCGTTGAACGGTTCTCCCTGCTTGCATGTTTGTACGGTTGGTTAAATGTAAGTCATTTTCCAGATCATGTGTGAACTGTCTACAGATGTGATCATCTTGTTCGCTGGAGAAGGGTATCTGGGTTGGATTGTGGACTTAGAGTCCTTCCATCAAGGAGGCAACATGTACCGCACCAATGCGTTGTGCTTCAAAGCGTTCAAGATTTGAAGCCCCAGGGGTTTTCAAGGACCCGAATTACCTTCAATCGCCATTGATCCCAACTTTCCTGTGTTGAAAGAGGCTCAGGCCACGATGTTGCCAATGGAATGGGAGCATCCTTCAACTCGGCCGGGTAGAGCGCATTTTGGATTGCTTGCCACGTCAATCCAGAAGACACATCAGCGATGTTATAGAGGTGTCGACAGTCGCCCTCAAACATGATACGCCCCGTCGTCCGCCAGATCTTAGCGACTAGTCCATATGAAAGTTCCTCGTAAATGTGTCCGTCCAATTTATTGAACCGGAGTTTCCACTCTTTCCCAGTATAGAATTGGTAAAATATTTCTTTCATATTACAATTTTGTTTTCGAGCATCTGCAATAGAGGTAGTGAGACGAAGTTTTCGTAAAGTTGCTGGTTCGTCAAGGTTCGAATCTTTTTGCAAACGAGCCCCAATTTCGTAAATGTATTCGATAATTTCCAGATCCAGAACAAAAGCTATTGCCAGGTCCAATGGTAATAGTGATTGAGTTAAGGAGAAACAATTCAGAGGTGAGTCCCCTGGCGAACTTTGTTCTAGTTCAAAGCCCTGGTATTCAGCAGACGTGATACCTCCGATCTCCAGTTTGTGAGAAAATATAGAAGATGAGACGACGCCTGCCTCAGATAGAAGTTCCAAAACAGAAAGTCTCCGAGAGAATAAGGCCGGGAGTATAGCTAATCGGGTCCACCTTGAAAGGGGTCTGGGACCGATGTCTAATCGCAAAACGATCTCAAGAAATAGTTTGAGGTTATGTAAGCTTCCTTCATATATGAGCTCGGCGCAAGCATCCACAATCCTTTCATACTTATCATACCTATCTAAGGAAGTCGAATCGAGAGTACTCATATTGTTGAGAATTCGGACACGTAGCTGAGTGAAGTCTGAGAATTTCTGTAGTTCATTCCATTTATGATGTTCCACCAACCAATATAGTGTTTCGTCAAGGAGTCGCAGATTTATGCCGGGTGCTGACAAAAGGATCTCCATGGCATCCCATTTGAGTTGAGTATATGCGAATTTCCATGCTATAATCCAGTGAATATTGCTCATTTTTCGAGCTTTTATTACTGAGGTTTTCAGCAGGTCTGTATTACCATTGATTATGGCATTTATCAAAATGACAATGTGGTTGAGGGCCGAACCCGACTTTGAACCCATATATGACGAGAATTTTCGAGGAAATTCCATATCATTCCGTAGTAATGAGGTTAATATTAGGCAGTGTTGGGATACTGGATGAAACTTTGAAGAACGAATTCCGATAGCTTCGAAAAGTTCCGCGAAAGCTTCAAATGTATCGCAGAGCCAGTAGATCAACATCCAGATACAATGGTGTTTTGACATCCAAAACATTCGATCAGACTTTCTTGGAAAGAACTTAGAGCAGCCATTGATGTGTTCAACAATGCGATCGACAATTTGTACAAACGCAACAGATGTATGAGTCGTTGATTGGATTTGAAGTTCTTGTCTATATCGGATTAAGGCAACGATGTCTTTCTTTGTGGTACTAGATTGAAAGGTATGACCAATAAGTGCCTTTCCAGCACTAGCACAAGTCTGTAGAAGCGCAGCTGAATATATCATAGATGCGTTCATAGGGAGCAGATTTGGAGAATATTGAAACACAAATAGCGAGTTTAGAATGCGATCGAATAACCGCTCGTCTATTTCTAGCGTATCAGTATCCCATAACTTCTAAAATAAGGTAAATACGAACCTTGCTTTGTTAAAAATCTTATTGGAAGATCTTTTGCACGTAATAGTTTTTGTTGCACGTCGGACATTGCTATCAGAGGTAAAACATCAGCGGCCTCTCTGGCAGCATAAAGAACACTCTAAGCTTACATTGACGTTTATAGATATCTTGACCTATAGCGTTTTGCACAATCAAATTCAATGAGAGGGTATTCATACTTTGCCCATTTGGCATCTCTATGATCACTATACATTCGACTGGCAGCTCACGCTTGTCGTCTTGGTACTCAGCGAATCTGTGAAGCTTTGCTCAGTAATTAATCGTGATATATGTTCGCCAATCTTACTTTTGGAACAATATTTCTCCATTGTGTGTCTGCCATTTTAGCTCAGGCTGATTGCCTGTGCTACGACGTAGAGTAAGAGTTGTGGGTGGGGGTAAATCCCAAATATCCAAGTTGCATATCAAGATGTCATTCATATGGAATGTGATAGCGGAAACAGTATTCAACTTAGATGTTGCTCCCTTAATTCAATTAGTAAAATATCCCTGTGTCATTTCAGTTTACTTGCCTGAGTAAGACGCTGAATGTGATACGCGCGGCGGTCATTCGATGCGCCCATATGAGTACGCTGGGGGTGTATGGCAATAATACTGGTCAATATCCAACATGCCTTCAACAAATTTATGTAACCTTGATTATATGTGGCATTAAACTCATGAGATTCTGGAGAAACCCCCAGTTGTGACTCCGCCTATTCTCTTGTTAGCAGTGCAACGTTTTGGCATATTCCCTTGTTTTACCTTCATGAGCCACCATTGCCCTATTTGAAGCCAGCTATCAAGGCCAATCGAAGCCCAAGGCCGATTGTCAAACTCTGCCTTTTGTAGAAATGCATCTGTCAACTCTATCAAAACATTTGGGTCTAACTGTGCTGTAAGCATCGGCCGATCCCGCGGGTCCCGATCAGATATGAGTAGCTGTCGCAGCTCGTCTAGCCTTTTGTCGGTCTGCGTATTTTGTTTCTCTATACGTTCCAAAGATGAGCTGACGACCGTTAGCTCACCTTATTTAGATATTTTTCAGTAGGAGGTACTTACTTTTGAGCACCTTGCAAGGTAAGCGTCAGTTGAGAGTTATGAAGCATTATCTATAGGTCATTTAGCGGAAGGCATTTTGTTGAAGCTGACAAGAGATTTTCTCACTTTGGCGCGTAGGTCATTGATTGTGTGAAGCTCCTGGGAGTACTTCAATCGATCCCAATAAATGCGCGGGTTGAGTCGCTTTCCTTGTCCCTTAGTTGGGGTTTGGAGGTCTGCATAACGCTTAGATAGCTGTTGCATCTTTTTGAGAGTTTCTTCTAATTGCGACATGACGCGATTAACAAGGTTAATTCGAACATCTCCGGAGCGTTTCAACACTGAGTCTTCGTCCTTGAGTTCTTCGACTAGCAGCTGGATGGTGTTGTGAAGGTTTCCCAGCTCCTGGTTGAGTCCACGAAGCTCTTCGGGCGCATCCCTAGAAACTTTGTAGACTTGCGAGTAGAGCTTCCAGCAAAGCTCCCCCACAGCGATGAAATCGCCTATTCCGAATCCGAAAGACATGATGCCTTTTGCGAGATATGTGAGGCAAAGACAAAAATCCAAAGAATAAGGAAAGGTCTTAGGCATCAGTAGATAAGTACTAGGTATATACATATAGAGGGTGTGGGTCTCATAAATACCAATGTCCAATCCGACTGGGAGCCTCTATTATTGGTGGTTGCTGGTAATTACATGTACACGAGGCTGTGCGATTTCGTTGGCCAACAGGCATAGCACAAGGCAGATCTGTCAAAGTAACAAGCCTTTGACTGCGCACCCCGCACATTACAGCTAGACCTCGCGAACCATGTGTAAGAAATTCCTTTGGCAAATATAAAAATGTCGTGAGCGCTCGGACAATGACGATGTCGCGCCAAAAACCCTCCGCTATGTCTTATCACTCTACAAATAAAGTGATGGATTCGCAGGTAGTACTTCGATAAAGTCATAACTGAACACGAGTCATCGCATCGTTGCCAAGACGCTGTCAAGTGGAGGACAGAAAAACCGAGACCGAGAAGATTTCGAACACCCACGAGTTACAACATACGCCTACAAAGGGAGTAGCTACTATATCTATATTTCGTAATAACTACTATTATATTTATATTTCTGTAGTAACTGCTACTATATCTATACTTATTTACTAACTGCTACTATATTTATAGTTATTTAATAACTGCTATTTTATTTATATAGGTAATAAAGATCAGGCGCTGGCTATAGGCGTTCCTCTATAGAAGCAGTACTCGATGTGTTAATAAGGTGCTTATATTACTAAATGTGTGCACTTATTTATGTGCGGTCTCGCTTTTTCTGTCATCCACTTGGCTGTCTATCTGAAAATACGGTCTATAAATATGTGGATGATTTGATATGCCATGGCAACTCAATCAGACCTTGAACTTTCGTGGATCCAAACTGGCAACATTGGCACTTTTGGCCTCGCCATCAAATATGTACTCAGACATTAGCTTCCCGGTGCCCGGACCGTTCTGAATCCCCCAGCAAGTGTGACCGGCAGCAACCCATAGGCCAGGAGTCACTGTTGGACCTATAAGAGGCCCGCTCTCTTGTCCAAAGCGAATGTGTCGTGGCAAGTAGCAGGCTTGTTTGGCCTTGATAGGCGCAGCCGCTAACACGGGACTTACTGTTGCAAAATAAGAGATGATGTCGTCACAGTAGGCCTCGTCGAATTGAACCTGGTCGGCGGTTTCTGGCAGCGGCACGACGCTGTCTGGCTCGCCTGAAGTAACGATTAACAAACTTTTCTCTTATGGCAGAGATATTCTCTTTCAGTTCACTTACCACAAGCATAAGCCTCGCCAAAGGGTCGAGCATAGATCTCGGGATCTACCCTACCCTTGTGTTGTCTCTTCTGTCCCAGCTTTGCCCGATGTTCGGGAATAAAGTCTGGTGGTAGTTCAATGTCTGTAAACACGGCATACGCACTGACGTCGACATCATAGACGACGCTATGCGCTCTCAGGCCTTCAACCTTGGATCGAGGAAGCACTCGACCAGTCCATGGCCCAGCTGCGACAATAATATCGGTCACATCTGTGATTTTGCCAGCTTCATTGGTTGTCCGGTCCAGGAACTCGACTCCCTCGACGCTGGTTTTTGTGGTGATGAGCTTTGTCACCTTTGTATTCGTCTTAATGGTAGCACCCCCTTTCTGAGCTAGCTCTGCGATTGACGTTGTGAAGTGATACGGATGAACCTGAGCAGTCTCGGTAGCTCCTGGAGAACCCATCTCAGCCCATCCCCTGACCACTTCTCTGTCTATCCAGTCGAGGTCTGCGGGTAATTCTTCGTCCTGAAGCAGCTCCATGGCAGCCTCATCCTGCTTTGGAAGCTTCTGCCACTCTTTGCCATGCTCATCTGCAGATTTCTGGAGCTCGCCAAGCTTCTTCTTCGTAACCACGGCCTCGATGCTGCCACACTTCAGCCTACGGTAGCCCCATCGGTTAGCTCCATCGTGTTCAGCGGCAAGCTCTGCATGAAGCCCGTATGATAGCGGAACAAGAGATGCTGGGTATGCCCAGAGCCCAAGAAGACCGCCTGCCTTGCCCGAAGCGCCAGTTGCCACAGACGGAGCGGCTTCCAGAAGGGTGATGGTGTGTAGAGCAGGGTTGAACTTTGGGTGGCGGGTCAGATAGTAGGCGGTTGTACAGCCGATGATACCGCCTCCTAGAGCATTGGGATTGTTTGTTAGCAACTTAGCGCTGCAAGCCTCACTAAATAAGCGTCTGTGCGGGATTGTTGGAATGATCCATTGACCATGGGCGTTGGAGGCGTTTGTTTATTCTAGGCGTAATACGCAGCCTCAACAGCGACAATTGCTGGGCTGGATTAAGGGATAGAAAGAAAAGGAGCCACATACCGACAATGACTATGTTTCTCTTTTCCTCCATGGCTAGCTACGAGTTTCTACTTGCACGGATGCAGATGCAAACGCAAGGGCAACGTTCATGTTGAATGCTTGAGCTGCTCGGAGCGGTGGGTCTTGAAGTCGTGTATCAATGACGTAAGCTGTCTAGTTCAACTTCAACTTGGGAAAGTAGATGTGAGAGTCACAGGGGATAGAAGCTTACGGCTACAATAGTTAGGCAACTCTATAACTCTATACATTATCTGCATTCATGAACTTAACTATCTTCACTGCAATCATTTAGGTAACGTCGTTAGGAAGTTTGGTTTACTCTCTGTCTATGGAACCCCCGCAACACAGCTCTTTGATAGCCACCGCTGACAAACTGCTGTCTGAAATAGCATCAATTCCGTAGTTGATCTAGACACTCTGCTAGAAGGCTAGCTGAACCAGCCTAGCATCTTCAAAATAAAACAGAGATCCATACACTACTTCAGTAGCAATGCTTGGCAATTTATACTACTCTACTACTGTACCTAAGCACGGCACGCAACCCCCACAGGCCTGAGCTTACTTTGTGGTGCTACAAAAACGCCTCTTCATTGCCCAGTGCTGATCGCCACTGTCATACGGATTTGAGTGTGCCTGGCTAAAGCGCTAACGAGGACCCTGTGGAACTCCTATTTGCATTGAGAATCCTTTAGCCTTCCCGGCAATTCAAGGGCTACGTCAGGTGGCTGCCCATTGTATCAGACATG
The DNA here is from genome assembly GCA_003439915.1 of Trichoderma atrobrunneum. NCBI lineage: Eukaryota > Fungi > Ascomycota > Sordariomycetes > Hypocreales > Hypocreaceae > Trichoderma > Trichoderma atrobrunneum. The sequence goes on along the minus strand of PNRQ01000049.1, from coordinate 91,371 downwards.
ATGATTTGCCACGAGTCGAGTCACCGAAAGTCTGCACCGCAACGATGCCTAGAACTTGCTAGATTAATAAACCAAACCGAAAAATCAAGTTCAAATCACACCAGCACCAGGTGCGGGGTTATCAATCTTCAATAGCGGACAAACTCAGTGTTCCGATCCGGCAAGTATTTAAGATTGCGTCTTGAAAACCCTTTGTCCAGCTCCCCACCGCGGGGCAATGCCGAGGCTGAAAATGCTAGTTGATGAACTCATGGCCCTCGCTCCAGCATATGCATTCGTCGGACCTCCGCAAGGCTGAGGGCAAGCAATAACAACATCGCCTGTCTTTCCTTAATTCAAATAAAACGATTGGCTCTGTGACTTCCCGCGGGACACGGAAAATGTCCCATTTTGCACATTCCAAATTGACTTCCCGCGTGCTGAGGCGGACACCGCTGGGCCCGAAACCCCGGAGCTGCGACACAGGCCGTTTTGAAGCAATACGCCGAGCGCCACTAGCAGCAAGACGTCACCAGTGGACTGACTTGAGGAGTTTCTCTTTATATTCTGGCGCGGCCCGGCCTGCAGCCTCGACTTCCATCTTGCATCAACATCGCGTCCAGCCTCAATCCGCAGCCTCTCGCAACAGACTCTCTTCCACAATGTCTTCTGCCACCAACTTCTTCGACTTCACGGTGCTCGACGGTAAGCTTCGACATTTTTTCCCCTTCCAAAGCCCCTCCATCCCCATCCATCGCCCGCCGCCGCATCTGAGCCGATAGCTACCGCCCCGCTATTGCGCCAGATTACGATCGATCTGCTTACAAGCCCGTTCGAACAACTTTTTATCCGCTAACGAGTGCTCTTTTTTCTTACAGCCGCCGACACCGAAGTCCCTCTGGCCAACTACAAGGGCAAGGTCGTCTTGGTCGTCAACACGGCGTCCAAGTGCGGCTTCACCTACCAGTACAAGAACCTCGAGTCCGTCTACCAGGCCCTCAAGAAGGAGTACCCCGATGACTTCACCGTCATCGGCTTCCCCTGCAACCAGTTCGGCGGCCAGGAGCCCGGCAGCAACGAGGAGATTCAGAACTTTTGCTCGCTGGAGCAGAAGACGACGTTCCCCGTCATGGCCAAGATCAACGTCAACGGCAACGATGCGCACCCGCTGTATCAGTGGCTGAAGAAGGAGAAGCCTGGTCTGCTTGGTCTCGAGAGGATCAAGTGGAACTTTGAGAAGTTCTTGATCGGCCGTGACGGCAAGGTCATCGATCGCTGGGCCAGCACTACCGAGCCCGAGAAGTTCCAGAACAAGATCATTGAGGCTATCAAGGCGCCTGCCCCTCAATAACCGATGAGGCTTGAGGAAGAGGAATGAGAAAAGAAGAAGAAAAGAACGAATAGATTGTAAATAACGAGCATGTAATATTTGACGATTCAATGATACCTCCTCCCTAGGCATAGAACGGCCTTTGTCAAAGTTTCATTCATGTCGCATACGAGATGCTACATGCGCATCCAATAAATATACCCACATGACATCGCCTTTTAACTACAAACAAGAAAATAGTGCTTTAATCCAGAATTTAAAACTTGTGAAATAAATTTGACCCTCTAAAAGAAATCACGGCGCTGATTCACACTTCTGGCGCAATACCGCGACTCAAATCCGGTATAGCAGCTCCATCCATCCTTATCGATAAGACCCGATACCAAAAATTTGGGCGGCGTCCATCCAACCTCTCCATCACCCAAACCAAACGTCAAAAAGACAACAACACTCCCCAAATCCTCCACCCAAATCTCATTCCTATTCTACTGTAGCAATGGGTCGCGAACTCCAGAAGAAGAAGCGCCGCTCCGGCCGCGCGCCCGTCCGCCAGTCAAACACCACCAAAAAGATTCTCAATCCCCGCGGCAACTCCGTCATTGCGAAAAACTGGTACGACCATCTCCCTCTGCCTCTCTCACAAAATTGCGATCCAATTGACTAATTGCTTTTCATCTGTATTACAGGGACAAGAAGGAAACGCTGGCGCAAAACTACCGCCGACTGGGCCTCCTCGCACGACTAAAAACTCCCACCGGCGGCACTGAGAAGAAGCTCGCCTCTGCCTCCGCATCATCAACAGAAACTGCTGCCCCCAGCACCTCAAGATCCGACCCCTTTGCCATCGAAGCCACCGAAAAGGGCGTCCTTTCGGAGGCGAAAGTCGAGCGCGACGCCCAAGGCAACATCATCCGCGTTCTAGGCCGCAAGGCGAACCCCCTCAACGACCCCCTCAACGAAATTGACTCGTCCGGCGAGGAGGACAACGGCGACGACCACGAAGAATGGGGCGGTATCAATGACGATGGTGTCGGCACGACAGATGTAGTCAAGTCGCTTATTGAAGAGGCGAAGAACCCGGCGCCGCCTAAGATCAGGTACTTGAGCGAGCGCGAGGCAGAGTGGCTGGAGAAATTGGTGGCCAAGTACGGAGACGACACAAGGGCCATGGCGAGGGATCCTAAGCTCAACCCCATGCAGCAGACGGCGGCGGATATCGCGAAGCGGCTGAAGAAGTTGAAGGCATCGGCATGAAGACGGTTGTGGAATGTGATTCATACTGGGTTGTTGTTTTTTCTCTTATTTCCAGCAAATATTTGTATATGGGCTGCAAAGACCAAAGACGGTGCATTATTAAATCACGGCGTTGGGAGGATGTTATTTGAATATCAAGACAAAAGGCTTTACTTTTTTCATCTCTTCCGAAATGGAACCTCAGCTACGGTAATTTTCCTTGATAATTTGAAGATTTCAAACTGAAAAATGACTGAAAAATGAAAAAACTACAAATTACATTTCGTGTGCAGTTTCCGGCCGTTCTATATACACCTGGTATCTCATCAACGTTTCATCATGTTGCAGATGTCCAAACAAGAGGAAAAAAATTCGAGATGCCGTCAACGCCGTAGAGATATTCTACCCCAAGCAAGCATAAGCATCCAGGCCCACCAGAGACCCCTCCTCCCGGTTTATGTAGTTTGGTTTGTGTGTGTCCAAGTCATTGATAGTGCCCGCTACCGTCGTCGTATATCCTTGTCTTTGTGCCTGCCAATGTGCTTTTCCTCCTTTGCCCAATATCTTCCCCCCTTTAGTGCTCTATCCGGTCATAGTCGGCGGACGGGAACTGCACCGGGCCATCAGCATAGGTGTCTGAGTGCCTGCCGCTGTACGGGCCGGGCGAGGGGGTCTTGTGTGTGCCAAAGTCGGTGCTCAGGTTGCTGCCGAGATTGCTGCCGTGGTACTCAGTCTCGCTGTCGAAAAGGGGGCCGCTGTTGCTTCGTGGGGGGAGAGCGCCGTAGCGGTTGGGATCGTCAAAGTCGTCGGCGTTGTAGGGAGTGTTGTCACCGTAGCGGCTGTTCATGGTGGTGTGGTGGTCGTCGTAGCCTGGAGCATCGTGGTCGTCCATGTTGACCCGCTCGTAAGCCTCCTCGTCGTGAGGTGCCATGGAAAAGGCAGCCTTGTCAGGGTCGATGTTGTCGCTACCGCCAATCTTGCGGCTGTCGTATCCGGGGAGAGTACCGTGGAAGTTGTAGTACTGCAGGGTGTAGGCACTGAGGAAGGCCGTTCCAATCCAAAGGAGGCTGTGGTAATTAGAAGCATGGGTTAGCCTACTGGCGCAAATAGTTGACATAGGGATGAATATATACATACGTAACAAACACTCCAACAGCAACAATAGCCTTGCTGATGCCACAGCTGCCACCACATTGGCCAGAGCTGTTATAGGCTGCTTGGGTAGAAAAGGCAGAAAGCCACAGGACGATGAAGAGGCCATCGACACCGAGCATGACGTATGGGTTGGCGAATCTACGAGTACGCTCGAATCGAGGGGTCATGATAAGGTAGATCCATCCGGGGATGGAGAGGAAGCACTGCGAAAAGGAGAGGGGCAAACGTCAGCGACCGAGTCCTTTTTGCCATGTGACGACAAAACTTGTGTGCGCAAACTCACCACTGCAAAGGTCCATCCGTTCAAGCCCACAATCCTCGAAGTATCGCCGCGGAAGACTGCAATCTCCAAGCACCACGCCAAAAAGCCCAGAATGATCTGAAACGAGTGCAGGCCCAGCTTCAAGTTCGGGAGAAGCTGGGGGTCAATCTCGAAGAGCGCCATGATGCCGACGTCAGCGATCGAGAGTCGTCGTCGACAGAGGGGTTGGTTATGCGAGTAATGTGGCGGGCGATGTGATGGTCGATAGAGGCGTTAAAATTTAGAGATAATCGATGAGAGATGTATGTGAGACGGAGAGAGAGAAGCGGCGTTCTCTTTTGTTTTCTGTGCCCGCAACCCGGGAGATCTGCGAAGCGAAAAAAGGTCGAAGAGCCTGGCCCTGAAGCTAGCAAGACTGAGGCTGAGCGGGATGGCGGTTGGCCGTCCGTCAGCGGCTATCGAGTTGGGTAAAGTAGGGCCGGTAAGCTGATAATGGCGGGACTTTAAATAACAGGACCTCGTTTGTAATTTCGAATTTATTTACCAAAAAATAACGAAACGGAAACGACGGGTATGAAAGGGGAGGGGGGAAACAAAATAAACAAGGCTCTAAATGGAGCTGAGCAGGATTATGAAAGAAAGAGAAAATGCTTGCATTGTTTACCGACCAGGCGAATAGAAGAGCGATCGATAGCAAGCAGGATGGAGGGGCTGGGTCTGGTCTGGCCTGGGTCTGGTCTGGCCTGGGTCAGCTTCTGGGAGCCACGCGTTGCGGCATGGCAACCGGCTGGAGACTTGCGCTGAACCGGACTGCTGTTCTGTTGATTTGATTCGAGCCTGAAGCCTGAGCCACAGCCACAGCCGCCGTGGGCTTACTTTGGGATGTGGGATGGGGCGCGTGCGGTTGGGGCTGCGCCACCCGCCAAGGCACTTTGGGAAACTTTCGCTTTCGGCTCCTTAGAGATGATGATGCTCATGACGATGATGATTTGGAAGTATCTATGCATTAGTACTTGGCATTTTAGGAATTATGCATCTATTCTTTCTTCTTTTCTTCCCTTAAACTCTTAATTCCACCTCATTACCGTTACGAAACAAAGGGGGCATACGAGTACTGTAAGCATCACACGAAAATTCAAGCAGCTTGTGGCTCCGCCCTATCCCGGCGGGTCTCGGCAATGCGTCCCGCAGTCGGTACCTGCTACTGTAGAGTCTATTGTTTACAGCACTGCGCTGGGCTATTTCAATCGCTGAGTGTTTTGCATTTGATCGGGCTTTGTAACCGCTACGTCATTGGCCCATGACCTCTGAGATGAGACACTTGTTCCAGACATGACCTGATACGGCTCCATTATCCGAGCAAATTCAGTATATTATGCAAAAACAGGCATCTCTTTTTGCTTCGTACATATTCTACTTGTAGGCAATGCCTGATATCTACCTGTAAGCATCCAAAGTAATAAGCCATTACCTGAGGTAGACTATACATAGAAAAGGGTACTCCATCCTCCATACAACGCCCATACAACGCCCGTACTAACCCAGTAAGTGTCTCGTACTTAAACGACGTCAAAATCTCCTCAGCCCCGTATCCAGAACCTTTTACGAGCTCCCCATCGTATTCATATTCGCAGCAGCTTCCCCTATGATCCAGTGCTGAAACTCCAGCTGCTCTAGCACAACAGGCATCTCTTCAACGTCCAAGCAAACCCACGTCGCCCAGCCAATCTCGTTTTCCCTGGCATCCGGGCCTCGCCGCTGCGGCAGCAACACAATCTTGCCCTCCTCCTTGTCATCGGCGCATGGTAGGAATGCCGCCGCCCGGCCTGTCGTGAACGGTGTTCCGATCACCTCGTCGCTAGAGTAGCCGCTCCAGTCCTCGAATACCATGCCGGTCCTGTGGCGGTCGATGGCCCGGTCGTATGCCATCGAGTCCTCGTCGGGGTGCATGTTCTTCTTGAAGGCCATGAGATGCCGCACGTAGTTGACATCCACCTTGTTGATTGCCCAGTGAATTGCGCTCGCCGCATTAGCGAGCCCTTGCACGCTGTCTTTAGGCCTGATCTCGCCCTGGAAATCATTGGGTTTGTGCTGATTGGCAGGGTTGAGCAGACGAGGAACGCTGAGCTCGGCCACAGTGGGCACCGTCGAGCTGCCAAAGTAACCCAAGTCAGGCTCCCCCCCTCGCAGTGCGTTCGGCTGTCCGGGAAGTAGGATGTTGAGCCTCGCAGTGTCCTCAGTCCCGATTCTGCGTTTCGAAATCCGCGCATGGATAATTGTAACCCACAGCATGGCAACAACAAAGTATTCATCCTTGTATTCAGGAGCAGAGCTGCCTATCTTTTGTCGAATATGTCCAATCAGATCCGTCACGAAGGCCTTTTTGAATTCAATAAGCCGACAAACCAGCCTATCCTTTGGCGTGATCTGTGGCACTAGACGACGATCGTGCCAGTCGTAAAAAGAAAACAGATGTCGGTTGCTAGGCCAGGTCGATGGATTAAAGGTCCACCGGTACCAATGCCGGACTTCGTCGGCCGCATGAGGCCACCTATAGTCAATCATCTGGGGGGAAAGGCGATACCGGACTCTGTTGGCCTCGGAAGACCACGTCAAGTTAATCATCCGGGAAAAGAAGCGACCGATAAACTCTCCATCAACGACGGCTTCGTAGAATGAAAATCCCACCACAAGGAAGTCGCGCAGAAGAGAAAACTTGAGCATCACTATTGGCATCCCTGTGTAGAGACTCAATCCCGCCTCCGAGCGAAAGAAACCAGCGCCCAAGGAATTTGACTTCAGCTGCGCAAGCTTTTCATCGAGTCCAGACTCGATTCTGGGACGACCATGGGGATCAAGCTGCTCAGATTGCGCATCCCTATACTCGGCTGGCGTGCCCACCAGTGTCAGCTTCCCTTTTCAGCCTCTCCCTTTCTAACACTGCAGCAAAGGAATGGCCACGTCTCTATGGCTTTCGTGAACGCCTGCTGAATCTCCTCCTGAACAAACTGAGTCTCCCAATCTGAGCCATTTCCCGTTAGAAGTAGGGGAAGAATAATGGCGATACGTTTGTACTGTTTAAGGCCGTTTTGTTCGATCGGCGTTAGCTGATTGCCGACAGCGTAATTCCAGATTTCATGCGACATGACAATAAGATTAAGATGAATTGAACAAGAATCTTCTTTCTTTCTGATTTCGAGAACTACTATAACATCTCTTAGAGCTAGGGCAAGAGCGAGCGGTTTATTTCTATATTGTGCTCGCCAAAGGCAAGAATGGGTCAGTGAACGAGTGAACATTGAACAATAAGCCAGTAGTACCAAATGTTCAGCCAAATACACGCATATGTGCGTTCTGGGAAAGTTGGTGTCTCAAGTTGCTCCTTACTCCCAATATGTGAATGCCTGCCTGTTTGCGAAACCAAATATCCAATTCTATTGAATGCAGTAGTTGTTAAATGAATCCTGGTTCCATAGTATCACAGCTGGCAAGCGCCAAAGAGCCCCAAAGGGCTATCTACTAGCGCTTGGCAAGCATATTCTTGTTTGCCGTCAAATGTGGCACTCATCGCCTAGAGAGAGTTTCGTGGAGTGTGTGCTGTCTCATGAGCGATACGCAGATGAGAGCACCAATGGCCAAGGTGAGCATGGTTAACCAGACGCCTCTGAACGCCTCCATGAACGACTTCAACACCCCGTCATGCCATCCTGATGGTAGGTGTTTCAAGAAGTTCAGGTCATCACGGATCTTTTGAATGATCTCGGCAGCATGCGGCTCATCACCGAATCGCTGCCACAAGCGAGCGTTGAGCACGTTCTGATAGACAGCTGAGCTGGCTGTGATGCCAATCGTACCACCCAGACTTCGGGCAAGATCTATACCAAGTTAGCATTTCATCATTTGATCTATGGGGAGGGACAGAACGCACAGGTCGCTGAGGTGATGACGGCCTGTTGTGAGTGATCAACCGCCGCAATGCATGCTAGCAGAGTTGTTGTCAACATGGCACCATAACCTCCGCCCACCAGGAAGAAAGCAACCATCGTCACCCATCCTGGGCTGGTTTCGTTCTGCGACGAGAAGAACAGGATTCCAGCAATGACCATCAGCATGCTGCTAATGCCCAGCCGGATGTACCGACCAGTCTTCTTCATAATGTAGCCCGCTCCGACAGAGCAAATGGAGATACCAACAGGCGAAGGCAGCAATTTCAGGCCTGCAACTGTTGGTGAGTCACCACGGACCTGGAGGTATAAGGGAACATAGAAGATGCCCGACAAGGTAACCATGGTAGCAAGAAAGTTGCACAAGCAGGCAGACAATAGGGTACGGTCGAGGAGGAGCCTGACTGGGATGATGGGCTGCATCGCTCTGCTCTCCCACCAGATGAAGCCAACAAACGCCGCAATGGAGAGCGGGATCGTCGTAAGAGGCAGGGGATGAATCCAAGGTACGAGATTTCCGCCAGCATTGACGCCGAGCAGTAGGAGAACTAGGAAGGACACCGTGAAGAAGACGCCGCCGAAATCGATTCGTGCAAGGTAAGACTTGTTGGACTGCTTCGGTGGCACCCTGACGAGGATAGCCACGGCTATAGCGGAGAGAATCGCGGGAGGGACTTGGATGAGGAAAGCCAGCCTCCAGCCCATCTTAGTGTGATCGTTCATCAATCCGCCAAAGATACCTCCCATCATAGCCCCTGAGCCGTAGGATATGTTTCCAATGCCTTGGACAACACCACGATTGCGCAAAGGAACCAAATCGGACCCCAAAAAGGTCGAGATGCTCATCAGGCCGCCACCACCGATACCCGCGATGACACGTCCGAAAATCATGACGCTGGAGTTTTGGGCCAATCCGCAGATGAGATTGCCAGCTGCAAAGAACAAGTTGCTAACGACTAAGCCCGGGCCTCGGCCAAAGATATCTGTCAGACGACCCGAGATGGGCTGGCATGCCGCATTGGAGATGAGATACGCAGTTGCGAGCCATGAGAGCAGGCTGAGGGACTGGAATTCACTCGAGATGGGCGCCGAGAGCGTGGCGATGATAGACGAATCGATTGCCCCGAGGAAGACGCCTAGGTAGGCGGTTCCCATGATGAGGCATAGCTTGGCAAAGGACACTTCCTCGGCCACCACCGTCGTCTCCTCCTCCTGTTCATTGTCGCCATCATCGTCGTCGTCGTTTCCGGCCAGCAGCCGCTCATTCTCGCTCTCACTACGCTGATGCCGTCTCAGAATCGCCGCCGCTGCCGCCGCCGCCCCCGTCAATCCACTGCCGTCTGTGCGTGACTCTGACGCGCCGGATCTCAATAACGGCGTGCGCTCCGAAGCCGGTGCAACCGACTCGGCCGGGGCCTGGCGCCCGCTTGGTTCTACAGCCATGGTTCGACTTCTCGAGCTCGTGGGCCAGCAATTGGCACAGCACTCCTGCAGCAGTGGGTTTGGGGAAGTGGGAATTGTGAGAGTTTAGCCAGCTAATGGATGATGATGATTGGCATTGGCAGAGGTTAGGCAGCTGGAGAAAGGCGGTGGACGTTGCCTGGCATTACGCCTTGCCACTTTGGACGCTGGATTTCGACGGAGCGGTTCGGAGTAGATGAGCCTGCGACGGAGCACGTAATATTTGGTGCTGACCGATCGGCTACAGTGGGTGATGAACTGTGGCTAGTGGTTCGGCTGGTGTACTCGTATGTGGCTTGCATATCAGTGCACGGTCAAGGTATCTCCAGCCCCCTGACCTTCGACCTCCATGATCCAGGTTCAGGGTTCATGTTCTAGACTTTTTGTTTCCAGCACAGCTCAGGGGACTCTTTCGGCATTGATATCAATTTGTTTTGTGGCTTTTGCCAAGGCACGTACGGAGGTTTTTCTCGGCACTTGATTTTGACAGCGCTTATTGGCAATACCGCTTCAGGTCGGGAGTAGCTTCGCACATCTGGTACCCCGGCCAATACACTGATGATCCTGAAAGTCCGACGGAGAAGACAGACATGAGCATTTTCACCATGTAATGCCAAGTGAGTATGTACATACTTATAAACAAATATTTACCATATTCTTTAGAACCACAGGTGCTAGTGACCAATTCGGATGCCAGTTGTGAAGCCGCTCCTTATATCCTATCCCTTGGTGCCAGGATAACAGGGGGTTTGCAACACGGAGCATACGATGGGCAACAATTGATGGGCAGGCGATTGATATTATCTCGCCATGAGAATCCCTTGTCGTGTTAATCGCCGGCATAAAACATACCAGAATCTCTGGCTATACACCGTAATGACACAGACATAAGGGATAGTAGGTAGGCGTAAGCCAACGTTCCAGCGTTGTAGCTGTGAATTCTTCTATTTAGCGTATATGTAGTTTGAAGTATGGGATATAGGAAATAGCTATGCAAGTCCCCCAACGACGATTGCTCATCCCCTGGGACTGGCATCTAATATTAGATACTATCGGGTGATAAAGGAAATGAAAGAGAAAGACAAGAAATCAAAGGGTTCCCGCCAACACACCACCGGTGGTGCCTGCGCCTCGGCCGTCAGTATAGTAGTATATCAAGAAAATCTGAAGCTTTTTTGGAAAAGGGTATCATAGCCGTCCGAAGCAGCCTCGTCGTCGCATCCGGTCATGGTCCATCTAATTACCCCAAGCACCCTCCTTGCCGTCAGAATCGCTGATAGAGCGGGTGTCATTGGTCACCGTCACACGCGTAGTACGAGTGATAGCAGAGCTATGGACGCCTTGGTGTAATTGTTCGGTGGATTCTGAAAGGTTCTTCATGTGTAATCCATCCTCCTCCAGTTGATAATAGTCCTTGTTCGCGGACACGGACGTCTTGGTGGTGCCGCCGCCGCGAGCATAGCCATTTGAACCTGGGTTGGATTTGCTGCCAGAGTGAAACATGCTCGTTCCTTTCTTGAGCGCAGGGACAACGCCTGCTTCTTGTATAATTTTGGGAATGCAGGGTACGCAAAGGATGAAGAATCCGCATGTCATCTCGGCCGAGGCCCAAAACACGATAGGGGCGAGGGTAAAGAGGGAGTCCGGAGAGTTGCCGTGCTTGACAGTGACATCGACTCGGAAAGATGCTGCAACAATAGCACTAAAAAGGTAAAAGAGACACATGGTCAGCAATCTGGTTATGTCAAGAAAGGTGGGATAGGTCTATGTTGTAGAGTGTGGTTCAAGAGATGGGGTCTACTCACATTACACCCATGCCAAAGATGGCAGCAACACCAAGTCTCTTTTGCCAGGTCATCTTCAAGGTCCAGATTGTGTGCTGCGGCAGGCAAAACATGGCAATATCCGAGGCAAGCTGGATGCTCGCGGAGCTGACCTGGAGCGTATACAGGTTGAAGCACTTGCCAGGAATTCTGAAATCCCAGAGGCGCTCATGGGGAATGCACTGGAGGTTGAGAGCAATGACGATACCAATGCCAGAGGCAATTTGCACAAATCCAATCGCGGCGGCTCCCCAAAAGAAGGGATTTTTGTTTTTTGAGGTGGGAACAAACAATCGAACCCACTCGGTCAAGATGGCAACCTTGAGCAGCGGAAGCACAATAGAATAGCAGACACCGTAAACAAAGACCCACTGGTGTGTCATGAAATTAGTTGCTGGTTTACGTAGAGTTGTAAAATCAAAGAATACGCACGTAAGTTGTCGGGATGACATCTATAAGACGCACATTCCACGCGTGGACGAAGTAGCCAGGATACTTGAGCATTTTGAACGAAGGAATGATGGCACCCCAATAAGTCCCCTAAACACGAATTAGTCACAGATTTCTATAGGTTTGTAAATAATCGTCGACTAACGTATGCCAATATCGCCATTACTGTGTAACGCAAAAGGAGGTTAGTAAACTTCATACAACAGTCATCGTTTAGGGTTGGTTGTAACCAAACCTACTTTCTTCGGCTTGGAATTTTCGTGAAATGATTACACGGGCGTAGATTCGAAGAAAGAAGCAAATTGTAGCAATTGCACAAGTGCCGATTTGGACTCCCAAAGCGAGGTCATTGCGATTTGGAGGATTATCCAGAATCGAGACCTCGCCAGGAGGCGGCGGAATAGCAGGACCGTTGAGATCCATGGTGAATCAAGCTCTAAACTTTGTAAAGAGAGCGAGTGAAGAAAAGGAGAGAGATGTTGTTTGTCAGTCAACCAAGGGTCGAATGGAAGATCTGTCTATGCAAGGCCAACTGCTGCGCGCTGCGCGTGGATCAGTCTATGCACGTTCTCTGTTCGTGTTCCGGTTTTCTCGACAGCCTCGTCCCGTTGGGCGGATCTCGTCTAAAGATAAAGTTGTTGAAGGTAATGGTTGTACTGAAGATCAGGGGAAAATCTTTCTGCCCCGGAGTCCCATCCTGTTGGCAAAGACAAATACATACAGGTACACTAAGCGACACAGTATCGAAATTCATGGCCTGTATTATTACGGTCAAATGTGCAATCTACCAAGAATCCCGGATTCGAAACGAACATGGCCAGGCCATTCATGCTGCTTACATCCAGGCGGTGCTGGGGTCAGAAGCAATTCGAGCCCGTTTAAGCCATGGTGCCGCCGTGAGTGGTTGCTGCAAAAACCTTTCACAAAGTTGCTCAACCCGTTTGCATTAGCTTCGGCCATTACATGTTTCCCCTATATGACACATCAGAAAGGAACCTGTCGATCAGCCTCCTTAGCTGATCCTCCAATGTCGACAATATCCCCTGATCATCGTCGACTCGAGGCGGAAACCGGGCTAAACCATTCGTTCCTAAGCTGATATTTATGGTACCCTTGCGCGAATTGTTGGTCCCAGCTCGGCATTCGCCCACATTTGGACTATTTTGGTTTAATGCAGAAGCTCTCCGGGAGCAGTCCGCGCAATGACTAGCAAGGTAAAACGAGACCAGAAACCGGGGATAAAATGCCCATCGCTTCGAGCTAGGCACGGGGCGTGGTTACCGCGGAACGAACACTAGGTACAGAGCACAGGCTTTCAATGCTCGGTCCGGCGCTTACTTTTGAACAGATGGCTGTGAGTGATTCAGCGGAGATAATCGTCGATTGATGCCACAAGACAGGAGGGTTCCGTGTACTGTAGCTCGAGCGAGAGCCGTGTGTGGGTAAATGGGTAATAAAGAAATGGGTTTGTATATTGGTGCTACCCACACAGAGTAATACCCCATGTATATCCTTTTAATGTAGGCATGTAGGGACAGATTTGGCACCGTGTCACACCCAATGTCCAAGCACATGTAGAAATTCTGCCTGCTTGTGCCGTACTGTACGAGTAGTTACTCGTACGAGCAGAGTTCCCCCCTGAATTCCCCACCAGTGGTGTCTTTACCTGGCTTGAGGTCCAGGTTCGTGATTGAAGTTTGCAAGGGTTGCTGTTGGTAGTATGCCGCCAGTGTTTTCGCCCCCCACGGTTGCATTCAGCTTCTTCACCGCAAGCAATGTAGAAACTAGGATATCTCATGGCTATCATTTCCGACAAGACTGGTCTCAAGACCTTGCTCCTTCTGCCGCATTAACCAAGTTATCAAACACAAGTTTAGTGTCTTTGCTCGAAGCGATGGTTGCTAGGGAGCAAATAGCAAGCTCGGAGGATCAGCTCCAAGCGGTGTTGATTTGGATCCTACCATGAGTGGTGGGATATATTAAAGGGTTGAAAGGAGAAGCCGAAAACGTGGGAAAAAAGGAAAGATTGTAACATCCATCCAACAACACAGCTACCACCACACAGCCTTGGCTAACCCCTCTTTGTCCTGCCGCCTTGATTTCTCTTTTTCTCAATTTCACACAATCAACCGAAATCATGGCTCCAAAGCAAGATGTTTTCAATATTCACCCCTTTGGGTGGGAGAATGATCCTGAAGAGGAGACGTTCGGGGTGTCAACCTTGGATTATCTCACAGCAATGTCCTACAACAATTATGCACTCTTCTTCAAGATGGATGATGCAATGAAATCTCAGGCAGTAGAGATTATGAAAGAGGGCCTTTCACGGACCATCAGCCAAGCAAGGCATTTGTGCTGCACCATTGAGAAAAACACCAAAGGTCAAGGTTACGTGTACCTGAAGAAGAAGGACAGCACAGTCCGTCTCTTCGTGCAGTGGCTCGATGCGCCTGAGGACGCGGACAAGTACCCGTCCATCGAAGACATCGAAAAGGCAAACTTCAGCGCAGTGGCACTGGGCGACCTCAAACTCTGGAGTGTCGACCCAATGACCTATGGAGAGAAGCCGGAGGCCCATCCCGATGCTCATCCCGCCGTCTCGGCATTTAAGATGAACTTTGTGCGCGGTGGAATGGTCCTCAACATGCATCACCACCACTACTCCAACGATGTCATGGGCTGGGCTGGCTATACTCGGCAGTTGGCAGAGAACTGCTATGCCATTCTCAACAAGACAGCCTTTCCCGACTGGGACCCCAAGAACATGGATCTCTCCCTTCTCTCCAAGACGGAGCCCCCTGAGGACCAGAAGGTCGAAGGGCCTCCCGCTCCAGAGCGCCACCCAGACCATGTTCAGGGAGTGGCCCTACTCTTCCATCTGCCGAAGAGCAAAGCAGCCGAGTTGAAGAAGCTGGCGACACCAACTGACGGGACATGGATCTCTACCTACGACGCCTTTACGGCATTCATTTGGCGCTCCATCACTCGCGTACGAGCCCCTGTGTTCAACCCGGACCCCTCGTCAAAGACTGTCCTGATCGAGGCCATCGATATGCGAAGGCGGTTCAACAACCCCAAGGTGCCTCCGCGTATTCGCGGTAACGTGATGTTCGCGGCTCTATCCACAACAGCCCCTGTCGAGCAGCCAACGGTAGCCGAGGTCATCTCGGAATGGCCTCTGTCCAAGGTTGCCCAGTACATACGAGGCATGACCAACAGCGTTACCCAGGAGGGCCTGGACAAGACGCTAGAGATGGTGGCGACTGTCCGCGACAAGACGGCTCTCAGCACACGCATCGACTCCCTGCCGCCCTTGTCGGTGCTCTTCACCGACCACCGAGATGCATTCATGGCGACGACCGACTTTGGCTTCGCCACGCCGATTACTTATCGCCACCTCACGGATCGTATTACTGAGGGTGTTATTATTATCTACCCCTCCCGTAACAATGATCCGGAGTCAGAAGAAGGCTGCGAGTTTTCCTTCTTCTACGAGAAGAGGTTGGCGCAGACACTTATTGAAGACGAAGAGTTTGGCAAATACTTTGAATACAGAGGCGTTGATGCGGAGGATGCCACTGCTGCAGCAGTCCTTAACTAGCTAGAACCATAACTGGTGGGAAGTTGGTAAGCATCTGATTTATGAGGAGACAAGCAATGAATACATGGTTACATTCTACGCATTCGTCCAATGAGCAATCCACAGGCACCCATAGTCCTAATAATAACAATAAACATTGAAGCTTAGTCCAGTTGCTCAGGTACATGTACTCGTACTAATTCCAATTACCAAGTGTGATATCTCCCCGGTTGTCTCCAAAAGTCCTACATATGAAATGTGATAATACCAATGCGGATAGCGTGATAGAATCATGCAGGAATCGGCTGATTCATCTATATCATTTTTCCCATATGAGATATGACATATGCATGTATTTGGCGCGTGCTAGTAACAATACGGGCGTCTGCTCCATTCATGGAGCGCACTTCATTCGCGAATACTTACTTCATGTTACACAGAACCCAGTTTCGGAAGACGGAATTCCGTTTATGTTACAAGTCAAAAACCACTCGCAACAAGGGTTGGGTCTTCGGCTCCAGTTATCAAGTGATCCATACAGGTACAGGCCTGTGCTGCCTGCATATGCCATAGCAGGTACATGTAGTATTAGCAAGGATCTGATAAAATTGTTCGCTAAAATTTCCCATATTAAACGAAAGCTGCAAGAGGCTTTACTCCGGCATTAACATCAAATTTCTTCTCTGTCGAACCGGGTAATTTCCCAGTAAGACACATCTGCAAGTACAACCAGTAAGACCTGTAAGGAGTATATGCGCATGCAATGTGTCTTGATAGGTAGTAGGAGCAATACGTAATGCCGAGAAGCCTTCCCTTTCGTATCGTGTTGGCCACTGGGTGGAAAAGAATGGAATCAGTACAGCCAGCCTGCTAACAGCAGACAAACGGACATGGGTCTGGGGCAGACATGGGTATTTGTACTCGCAGTAGCTTGAAGAGAGATCTTCACCAATCTTGGCTATCGTTGCGATATCCTTGCTCAGTACGCGTAACATTGGCAACAACAGGAATAGCATTTTGATCGCTTTCCAAGGCATCCTTTTATTCTGTTCATCTTCTCTGCAGAGCATGTTTCATCATGCCGTCTAAATAGCCTAGCGTGATGCAAGCAGCGGACTCAACTCTATCGCTAGGGCTGTCTAAGCCTCTGTCGATCACTTTTAGCACCGGAGACCTTCTCTAGACCCCGTTATGGAGTCGTGAAGATGCTCGTAGGTAGTATCAATCGGGGATTCTTGAAAAAATCCCACTGAGAGCCAGGCCCCCACAGGGCGGGAAGAGGATTACCTTGGGCGGGAAAATGAGAAAAAATACGCCAAGGTGCCTTGCTTCGAAAAAGTACCTCCTCCTTTTTATCTGCTATATCCGGGAATGATCTTCACTGTTGCAAGGTAGGGAAGAAACTAAGGTTCCGAACTTCTGTACAGTATGTGATGCTATTAGTATTGCATACGACTCATATTCGTATTACGAAATCACTCGCCGACTACAAGGTCACTTCTTTCCAATAGATCCTCACAAATTTGGTCTTCTGGATGAACCAATCGCCATCCTTGAGCTTCCACGTCTCGTAATAGTGTCCTCCACCAGTGCCATGTACCCCTTTGTCGGCCTCCTTGGTACCGACCAGATACGTAACACCGAATATGGCCTTGATCTCGTCCGGGGCAACCAATTCTAGCTCTGGATAGCCAACAGTATGCATTGTTTGGATTGGAGCAAATATCCTGCTGAAGAATGCCACCCAGTCTGCTCGTGAATCCCAATGGTAGTCAGTGTCATTGAGATTGACGATCTTGTCGTTTTCATCCACAGCTGTAAAGGTGAAGTCGGGCAGCATGACCTTGTCGGCCAAACCCCATTCATTTGTGTCGGCGAGACGGCAGTATAGCGCCTTTTTGCGGGTAATGATTTCCGCGGCACCGGCTGGAAGATTGAAGGGCATGGTTTGAGAATGCTGGTGGAGGTGGATATTCAGAGAGTGTGGAGAAACTGTGAGACGGAGAGAGCTCCGGAGGGGTAAGGCAGCGGCAGAATGTTGTCCAGTAAAAAAGAAAGCAGATAGCTTTTCTCATGGAATAATCTACGAATATTGCGGAGTGCTGTCGCCTCAGATGACAGAGAGGTGAGAGAAACTGATTCAACACATGAGCGCTGGTTATCGTACCACTATTATATGTTTGATTTTATCATATGTTTTGTTGAAAACTAACTAAAGATGCAGCACACGACTAACAATCCCTTGATAGCAGAACCAACAGGCATATGCATGATTTTAGAAGTTGTAGCAGGACCGAGAACGACGAGAATTCGTACCAGCGTGTTGGCTTGACAGTCTAGCTCTTGGGCGTTCCCGCTCCTCCATAAACCCTGGTCAACGCATAACATTCAGCGTCAAAAACGTTTTAGCTTAAATACAAGGGGAACAGTTGGTCAATGGTTGTCGCTCAATAAGCGGGACTACAGAAGACAGAAGTTGACCCTTGCTGAAACCGGAATCGGTATGCGAAGCATCCTGGAAGAAGCGACAGGGGTTATGAAAACTTACTCAAGGGGAGAATTGTGGGAATACGCCAACAGCCGAGAAGAATTGTCAAGCCCAGAACTTCTCTCGATGGTTCGGCAGAAGCTTGCAGGCAAAGTAGATGTACATTACCACTTTCATATGATTTCTAATGAGTAATTGTACAAGTACTTTCCTTGCATGCCTAGCGGCAATATTAAAGTGTTGCCTTGTATTCTTGTGATTCAATGGCCGTACGTAACTGTAACAACGAAGGGCTCGATAACTTGACACCATGCGATTTCTATGCCTCCATGGACGGGGAACCTCCAGACAGGTATGTACTCGTACGTCAGCCAAGCGCTTGTGTCGAAAGGACACGATACCATATCAAGGCAAAGAGTCGCTGACAGATGCTGTTTCTGGCAAGATTTTTGAAATGCAGACAGGTGAGGAACCTTTTTGGGTTGCGATGACTGAAAGGATGCACCAGAATACGTGTTCACCTATTGATACCTATCTATAGTCAGACTTCGTGAAGCCCTCAGCAGCCATGAATTTGTCTTTATAGACGGAATTGTTGAGACCGAGCCGAGCGAAGGTACGTAATGCGCTCTACTCTCTACCCTAGAAACGGAGGACGCAGACCAACAACATCACCACATCACCACATCACCACATCACCGACCCCCTTATTAATCAGCTGCGGCGTTTCTAGCGGCAATGTCGAGAGCCGAGAGCTAACTACGTGTCGTCTTCTCAGGGGCCGAAGCGGTTGCCGACGAGTTCTTCGCCTGGTTCGACAAGCCCATCAGCCAAGCCCAATCGCAGGAACTCCTGCTTAGCCTGGTGGACTTCATCGCCAACAACGGGCCTTTCCAGGGGATCATGGGCTTCTCAGAAGGCGGTATAGTCGCGGCAATGCTGCTGGCCGAAGACGCTAGACAGGCCTTTGCGGGCTTCCAGTGCGGGATCCTTTTAAGCGCAGCGCCGCCACTGGATCCCGCCGGGATTCATCGAGAGCCGGCGACTCTCAGGTGTCTGAACCCTGTTGTCGACGGGGCGGTGATCCGCGTCCCCACCGCTCATATTGTCGGTGCTTGCGAGCCATTTGCCCGCTTGCTGCCGGTGTCGCCCCTGGCTGGCCTGTTGGTTAGCGGCGGCATGGAGGATCCGGAGAAGCTGCACAGGCTGCTGTTTCAACTGTGCGACGAAGATGGGCGAGAGCTGTTTATCCACCCGCTGGGGCATGAGGTGCCTGGAGCGAAGTCGGTCGAGGGGTTATCGGGGACAGTTCGGGTTATAGAGAGGACGATTGAGAGGGCACAATTGGGATGAATTGTAACTGCAGTACGATTACTCCGTACCCCATAACGATGAGGTGAGCTTCAAGAGACTCTTCTTGGCAATTGCCTAAAAGAAAAATGGCACCCAATGTACTCCATAGCGTATTCTCGTCATACAACGTATTCCGCCCTTGCAGAATACTACTGTATGAGTAAGAGTCTTGTGTCAAGGTTCACAACCAACTACAGTACCGGCCTGCTGTGTTAGTATGAGTAGTTATTCATCGTACGCGAATCATTATTCCTCTTCTATCTACGGAACGCTCAGCTTTTTCTTCTTCTCCTACTTCTTCCGTGCTTTCATGTGAATCCTCTAGTATTCCAAATTTCTCTACTCCACCCCTCCGTACTTCGCTTGGACCATGTCCTCGGCATACAAGTACCGCCCTCAAAGCTCTGATCAAACCTAGGCCTTCTGCTGTATTCCAGCTCAGCGGGTCGGGTCAACTGGTGGGTCTTGGTATATAGAACCCCTGATCCTGGTATCTACTAAAGTCCCGGGGCAGCCCTGGCAACCTGGACCCTGGACTCTACCACACCGATGTCGTTGACCTTGTTGAGCAATGAGGCATACGATACTCGTACTGTAGAGATACTCCGAAGAACCTATTGCATACGTCGTAGTCCAGTTGCAAATGTACCCAGATATCTTGCAAAGCGCGAATGAGCGAAATATGCCATTTGCTCCTCTCTTTCGGTCCCGGTTTTTTATACGATTATCAAACAGCTCAGTGATGCAAAGTTTGAGTATGGGAGGGGGCCGGTATGTTGCCAGGTTACATTCTGGAGCACGGACGCCAACCCATATTCCGCGAAATTGGTTAACGTCGGTAGTATTTGATTTCCGCAGTAGCAAGACACGCAAGTGATGAATTAGAAGATTAGAGAAGGCTTCTAGAGCTAGTGATTGGTCGACTTGCCCATGTTGGACTAGCCAGAGAAACCGCAAATGGCGGTATCAGGTCACATCAGCTCAGGAGGAGCCTCAGAAAGGAACGGTAAATGAGCTTGTTGGCTGGATGAAGATGAAGACAGTAACTGTACCGACACGGGACCAAAGAATACGGAAGCACACGTAACACCTCCTGGCTACATGTAACTACCTGTTGGTCTGTTCCTCGGGCCAAACCGGCTCCAGCGGCGCACTGGCTTTCCGCGGTATAATGGTTAGTGTTTCGTCTACATTTGCATATCGCGATCTGGTAAAGATATTCGGTCTGGGATCCGCACACCGCGGATTGATTTGCTACCAATTCGTTGGCTTGGTTTTGTCTTCTATCGACCGGTTACTACCCCCCGTGAGATCCACGACGAATGATCACATTTCTCTTTTTTTGTGGGACAAGGAGCCAAATGTTGCCAGCCATCCAGGAACCCGGAACCCCCTTAGATATTGGGTTACTGCGAAGATCGTAACCGTCCGGTTTCTTGGGTCAATTGCACTGCTTTACTCGCATGAAGGATGAGTGACAGGATGATAGTAGCTGTCTGTGCGTTCCTAATTTACAGATTCTGCATGAATGTTGTTGGGCCGCCCCTTCATGCTAAAAGAGTTATCCAGGTGTGATATACTACTGCAAGCCATCGGCCAACATATCACATAACCTTAAACCAACACCAGAAAATACATATAGCAGCACAGCCCAGAACCTCCTGAGGAATCAAACGAACCCCTTTCAACGCTACGATGATAGACTAACTAACCATTTAGGACAAACTACTCCGAACTCCTTGTTCGTAGCCGAGAGACCCAGTCCGGACCTCGTCCTGCTTCATCCCCGGAAGCAACAAGCGTCTCGCCAAGGAGCAGCGTAACTTGTAAGCGTTATCCGGAGAGTCTTTTCGCACCGATTGCCCCCAGCAGGGGTTTATCTCAAGCTCTCTCCTGATCTGAGATAGCATCTTGTACTCCGTACGGTGTCTAGAGGAGATTTGACCCTGAGAATCGCCGCCTAGCCGGTTGGGAGTGTTTTATAAAAATGGGACGCTCTCATAGGGAAGACACTTGTGTAAAGTAGATAAAGAGGATTTCCATCCTCCCATAGAGTGCTTTGATCAAACTTCTACATATATCTCTCTATCTACTCTCAAAACATAAGAGTTGTTGCTGAGATCAAGTTATCCATCACCTCTGCATAGCACTCAGCGGTCATCACCACCATCCCATTTATCTCTTTGGCTGTTTGATATCGTTTTTTTTCACCTTCAAGGCCCATTATAACCACTATCATCATGTCTCAAGACTCAGCCGTAGTTGGGATGACCACTCACGCAAACGACGACATTGCCGTTGTCGGATTCTCCTTCCGACTCCCTCAAGATGTGAACGACGATATGAGCTTCTGGGAAGTTCTAGATAACCGTCGAAACTTGATGACCAGCTGTCCTGAGTCCCGCATGGATGCGAAGTCATTCTTGGACACCAATGCCAGCAAGGTATTCGTCTTTCTGTCTCCGGCAATGAAGGTTCATGAGCGTGATTGACTGACTCGATGCTGTGTGTATAGCCATATCCTCGGGGGGCTCACTTCATCACAGATGACGTGACCTGCTTTGACGCTCCTTTCTTTTCGGTAACAGCGAAGGAAGCTGCCTCTATGGATCCTATGCAGCGTCTGACCCTTGAGACTTCATATCGTGCTTTTGAAAAAGGTAAGCGCGAATACAAGACAGCATGAGAGCTTGGAAACGATACCTTTCTCTTCCATTCATGAATGCTTCATCTTATCCTTACTCTGGTAGTGAACTCTGGATTGTGCTGACACTTTGTAGCCGGCTTCACAACAGATGCCCTGAGAGGTTCACAGACAGCTGTGTTCCATGCGTCCATGTTGGAGGATTACACACGACTGATGGCCATGGACCCTGATAACGTAGAACGCACCACGATTACTGGTGGCACGGTGCCGTGCATGGTGCCAAACCGTATCAGTTGGTACTTTGATCTCCGGGGACCAAGCATCCATGTTAATACGGCTTGCTCCAGCGGACTGGTCGCCGTTGACATGGCATGTAAGACATTGCGCAGTGGCGATGCATCATGTGTGAGTCCAAAATAAAAACCCTTGCCCCCTTGTCTCCTATTTCCAAAAGGGGTAATTCGGAGAGCACCCGCCGAAGCCTGCAGTTTGAAAGGCAAAAAGGCTGAAACAATGACCAATAGGCTCTCGTCACTGGAGCCAACCTGCTCCTTGACCCTACCCTGTTCCATCTGCTGTCAAACCAAAACTTCTTGTCGCCGGATAGCCGGTCCTACAGCTTTGACCAGCGAGCCAACGGCTATGCCAGAGGTGAAGGTATCATTGCTGTAGTGCTTAAGCCTGTTTCTGCGGCTGTGCGAGATGGTGATATGATTCGTGCTGTTATTCGTGCCTCGGGTTCAAACCAGGATGGTCACACTCCGATTATAACACAGCCTAGCCAGCAAGCACAACAAGACCTTATTCAGCACGTCTATAAGCAGGCGAATGTTTCACTGGCAGAAACACGATATGTCGAGGCACATGGTAAGCTGGACGCTGAAGTAATGATTAATAAAAGAGACATTTTGTTAACAAATAGCCAAAACAGGAACGGGAACTCCAGTGGGAGATCCGATCGAAGCAAGAGCAATAGGGAGAGTGTTCCGAAAATACCGATCCCAGAAAGATCCACTCTACATGTAAGTCCCTGGTTTCTGAAGCTGTTCACTCCGTACGAGTAGTGATATCTGCAACTGTATTGAATCCATGGATAATGACTTACTGACATAACTTGCTAATAATAGTGGCTCCGTCAAATCCAACATTGGCCATCTTGAAGGTGCAAGTGGCCTAGCTGGCTTACTGAAAGTCATCTGTGAGTTTGATTGCATTTGCTGCTTACCAGAGAAGCCCTACGACTAAGTACTAACTTCCTCCAGTGAGTTTGGAAAAGGGCATTATTCCACCCAATGCACTCTTCGACAAGATCAATCCTGCTATAGACGCAGACTTCTGGAACATCTCGGTATGTTATTATTCCTGAATCATATAATCCAACGTATTCATAATCTCTGACTTGACATCTTTCCCAGATTCCCTCTGCAAGTGTCTTCTGGCCCGGCAATGGCGTGCGCAGAGCCTCAGTCAACTCCTTCGGCTTTGGCGGCTCAAACACCCACGTTGTAGTCGATGATGCGCTGCATTACTTGCAAGAGAGAAACTTGGCTGGCAATCACTGTACCGCTACAGTTCCCGAGAACGTCGCCGGTGAATTGGTGTCATCACTAGCACCAATCATTGATGGCCCTCTGGAAAGCTCCCCTACTTCAGATGAGGAATGTTCCAACTCGGATCTCTCCACTGTTGGTTCAGAGGAAACTGAGTCCACCAAAGCGGCTTCGGAATCTTCGGGCGCAGAAACTCTTCCTAAGTTGCTTGTGTGGACTGCCGCCGACGAGCAGGCAGCCAAACGCTCCCTACGCGATTACGAAGTCTTCTACAATGAGAAAATCACAGGGAGCCGCGCCAAGCTCGATCGTCTGGCTTATACATTGGGTGCCCGCAGGACGCACATGCTTTGGAGGAGCTTCGCCATTGTCACAGATAGCCAAGATGGTGCAACGAGCCTCGACCCAGCGAAGCCCGTGAGGAGTTCTACGGATGACGCTACTCTGGCTTTTGTCTTTACGGGACAGGGAGCTCAATACGTGGGCATGGGATGGGACTTGGTCCGGTATCCCGTTTTCGCAGACACTCTCCAGAGGATTGATAAGATATACGAGAGCCTTGGGTGTACATGGTCCATCTTCGGTAAGAGAACTATTCCCCAGCTCATTGATACTTGCGGTGGAATATAGCTAACAAACTTCTTCACATCGCAGATGAGCTACGCTCTAGCAAGAATATCGATCTGCCACAGTACAGTCAGCCCTTGTCCACAGCGGTCCAACTTGCCCTGTTGGAACTGCTGGCCAGGTTCGGTATTGCTCCTAAAGCCGTCGTTGGACACTCTTCAGGAGAGATTGCCGCTGCGTACGCCATTGGTGCGTTGTCATTGGAATCTGCCTGTAAAGTCTCCTATTTCAGGGGCCAGCTTGCAGGAAAACTGAGGACTGCCAATGCCGCCACCCCAGGGGCAATGATGTCAATCAATTTGACCGAGGCGAATGTTCCAGGATATCTTGCTGCAATTGGTGATGAAGTTAGCTCTGTTTGTGTAGCTTGCATCAACAGCCCCCTCAACTGCACATTGTCAGGTCCCGAAACGGCCATTGACGCCATCAAGGCACAGGCCGACAAGGATGGCATCTTTGCTCAAAAACTCAAGACTGGAGTTGCATACCACTCAAAGGCAATGGAGGCCATTGCTGACGAGTATGTGACGCTGATGGGAACGCTAGAAGGTGCCTCGCGCCAGGATCTCAAGGTCGCCAGCGGTATTCCCATGGTCTCATCCGTCTCAGGCAAGATCGTACGCCCGGCTGCTCTGAAGACGGGCCAGTACTGGGTCAACAATATGGTCTCCCCAGTTCGTTTCGCCGATGCTGTGCAGCTGCTCACCCAAGAACCATCCAAGGTCAAGATGGGGCTGAACACTATTACCGACCTTGTCGAGATTGGGTCTCATCCTGCTTTGCGAAGAGTGGCTCAGGATACTATCCGCCAAACTGGAAACAAGAAGCAGCAAATCCGGTATAGTGCTGCTTTGCAAAGATCTCACCCCCCTATTAAGACGACACTGGAACTTGTGGGACAGCTATTCTGCTGGGGACACAACGTATCCATCAATGCTGTCAACGAGAGCATGAAGCCGGCTACTAAGTTGGCCACATCCACAGGCAATCCCAGTTTCCTCATTGATACTCCAGAGTATCCATTTGATCGGTCCCACAAGTACTGGGCAGAATCTCGCATTAGTCGAGATTACCGACTTCGTGGCAGCGTCAAGGGTGATATGCTCGGAGCTCGAGTGGCCGATTGGAATCCCCTTGCCCCTCGCTGGAGAAATTTCCTGACGGTTGAGTCTATTCCATGGACCGGGCACCATAGGGTTACCGACGCCATATTGTATCCTGCTGCTGGCATGTTAGTCATGGCTATAGAGGCTGCCCAGCAAATGGTTCCAGAAGATAAGGAGGTTTCTGGCTTCCTCTTCAAAGAGGCTGATTTCTTCAATCCCATCATGGTTTACGAGAGATGGGAAGACAGAACTGAGACTCAAGTCCAACTCCGACCGCTGAATACTCCACAAGACGCCGAAAAGAGCGGCCATTTGCTGTTCGAGGTGGACATTTTCTCTTACACAAGTGAAAACTGGACTCACTGTTTCCATTCCAGCATGCAGGTTGATTACGAGAAGTCTACAAACACCTACGGCAGTGAGCGTAGACAGCTTACCCACGAGAAAGTTCGTAACCAATACAGCCAGGCTTCTGAAACATGTGTCTGGCCTATTGACGCTGCCTCCATCTATCGCAACGCTACCGAAGTTGGCCTGCAATATGGAGAATGGTTTCAGCTTCTGCAAGATGTGTGCTGGGACTCCAATGCTACCGCCGTGGCTCGTGTTGATGTGTCCAAAGACAAGTACAAGACCGCCAGTCTGGTGCATCCCTGCGTACTTGATCAAGCCTTCCAAGTATTGCGGGTCGGTGCTGGCCAGCATCCTCACGCCAATGTTCCCGCTCGTTTGGTAGGCGCATGGTTTGCCTCTACCTCAAAGTGGCAAGGTCCTGGGTCTGATCATATTCGGTGGATCGCGACATCTACTTCAGCCGCTCCTGTGGGAGGTGCCCAGGGCAAGGGCGAGCAGGGTACAATTGCTGCCCTGGCAGATGACGATACTGTTCTGTGCACGATAGAGCAAGCTACCACGGTGTCTATCACCAGCGATGTCAAGACAACGGACAAAAAGCTGCTCTACAGTACCGAGTGGAAGCCCCAGTTGAGCCTACTGGAACCTGAGCAGTTGGCCAGCGTCTGTAAAGCAGATTCATTTGAGAAGGATGAATCTTCAATTGTGAAAAATCATTTGAAGATGTGCTTAGCTTTGGAGCTTACTGCTATCCGAGTGCTTCAGAGACTAGATCGAACCAAGATTCCCAAGGTTTTGACTCGCCACGTCGAATGGATGGAGTGGCATATTGCTAGCAACATGACCCCTGAAAACAGACAGCTTGGAGATACTATAAGCGATGAGGAGTTGGAAGCTCGCCTCGTTGAGGCTGAAGAGCTACTCCCGGCTTGGAAGCTGTTAACCACCTGCGCGCGAAGACTGCCCGAGGTGCTCTCGGGCGAGCTCGACCCTCTCCAAGTGGTGTACGGAAAAGACGAAGCAGACATCTTTTATGCCGACCTCTGCTATAAGCTTTGCCAGGATGGCCGACTCAGTGCAGTCTTGGACTTGGCCGCTCACGAACGCCCAGCTCAGCGAATTTTGGAAGTTGGTGCTGGAACTGGTGGCATGACTGGACACGTTCTATCCCTCCTGCAACAGCGCGAAGAAAGAATTGGGGGCTCTTGCTTCTCCCAGTACACGTATACAGACATTTCACCAATGTTCTTTGAGCGTGCTCGTGAGCGATGGTCTCATCTCGCCTCCCAGGGTCGCATAAACTTTAAGACGTTCAACATGGACAACCCTATCGAAGATCAGGGGTTCGAGCCCGGCTCTTATGACCTCGTCGTTGCCGCCAGTGTGCTCCATGCCACCCCTTACATGGAGACAAGTCTTCGCCACGTCCGCAGAGCATTGAAGCCTGGCGGCCGACTCATTCTGCTCGAGGTCATCAACCCAGAAAACATCGTCACGAGCTTCATGTCGGGACTGGTGCCTGGATGGTGGGTTGCTAAGGAGGAATGGAGACCATACTCTGCGGCTGTGGATGAGCCCCGATGGGATAAGTGCCTGAAAGACAATGGGTTCTCGGGCAACGACGTGATTATGCGCGATTACAAGAGCGATGAATGCCATGTTGTGAGCATCATCCTTACGACGGCTGTCGAAGAACCCAAGCAGGCTCATGAGACTCAGCAAAACAAGCTTGTCATTGTTGTTGATGAGCAAAAGTCATACCGACAGACACGGTTGGCAGAGTTGGTGCAGCAGCAACTGGATCCTCACGGTAGCATGACTTCAAGCATCTGTGCCTTCACCTTGGACGAGCTATCGCAGTCTCTCGACAGCCTTACCAAAGATGACACTGTAGTGTGCATTGCTGAGGTCAACAACCAGGCCCTGCTCTCCAATCTTTCTGAAAAGAGCTTCAATTGCCTCCAGTACCTAGTAGGAAAGGCAACCAAGCTTCTCTGGGCCACTGCTAGCAGTATAGAGAACGAAGAGCACGCCAACTATAGCGTCATGCAGGGATTCTTCCGTTCGATTCGAGTAGAGCATCCTGATAACCAGATTGTTTCGCTTGCCATGGAAGGTAAATTGGAATCTCTCAAGTCTGCTCAATTTATTGCAAAGGTCTTCAATGCCAGTTTCGGATCCTCGGCTTCTAAAGAGGTTGAGTATCTCGTCAAAGATGGTCTTCTGATGACTGGAAGAGCAGTCGAGGATGTATCCGGCAATGAAGCTATCACTTCTCTCGTGTCCTGTCAATTCCAGGAGAAGGCTTGGTATGATGGACCGGCTCTGCAGCTCTCTGTTGACACTAAAGAAGCTGTAGCCACCTTGCAGTTTGTCCGAGATCCCAAGTATGAGACTGAATTGGCTCCTAGTGAGGTGGAAATTGATGCCAAAGCTTGGGGTGTCAGCCACAAGGATGCGCAGACGGCTATGGGACGCCGGCAAGATTTCCATGATGGCCTTCAACTAGGATACGATTGTGCTGGTGTTGTCACTCGAGTTGGAAGAGATTGCGATTCTTTCAAGCCTGGAGACCGAGTCTCCATGGTGGTTCCGGGTTGTATGCGACAGTACCCCCGTGGAAACGCAAAAGCCGTTTGCAAAATTCCAGAGTCAATGTCTTACGAGGTTGCTACATCTGTGCTGATCCCCTCCATGACTGCTTATCACGCTCTGGTCGATATTGCCCGCCTTGATAAAGGAGAAAAGGTTCTCATTCACGCAGCTGCCAGTGCCGTAGGCCAGGTTGCTGTCCGTGTTGCCCAGATGCAGGGTGCTGAGATCTTCGCCACATACTCGGGATCCCAGGAGCGAGACATGCTTAAGAGCATGGATTTGCCCGAGGAGCGCATCCTCGACAATAGCAGTATCGCTTTTACGCAAAGTGTGATGAAGCTGACTGGCGGAGACGGAGTAGATGTGATTTTCAACCTACTTGCTGGAGAAGAAGCCATGCGAGCTTCTTGTGAATGCCTGGCTTCTGGTGGGCGCTTCCTCGAAATGAACCGCTCCAATGTCGGTTCCAATGCCACTCTTCCCATCGGCATCTTGGACAGAAATGCCAGTTTCTCCATCATTGACGTTGTCGGCCTGAATCTGAAGACAACTAGCAGACTTCTGCAGAAGACAATGGAGCTGATGGAACAGGAGCACATTGCGCATCCCAAACCATTGCACTGCTTCAACGCATCAGAAGTGGAAATGGCCTTCCAAGAGCTACAGGCTGGCAATAAACTGGGTCGTGTCATCATCAAACCTCAAGCTGAGGATGTAGTAACGGTAAGTAGAGAGTGTTAACTATCAATACCCGAATTCTCAGATGACTAACTTTGAAACAGAAATTCATCCAGGAGCAGCGTCCTTGGAAGTTTAATGCAGATGCATCGTATTTGATTGCAGGAGGATCCGGTGGTCTTGGTCGAGCCATTGCCAAATGGATGGCTGACCGTGGAGCCAAGAATCTGATTCTTCCATCTCGATCTGGAGCTGCTTCAAAAGCTGCCAAGGAGTTGATTGAAGAACTAACAGCTCGGGGCATCAATATTGTGGCACCTAAATGCGACGTGGCATCAGAAACAGAGCTCGCAGATGTCCTGGATAACTGCACTCGCACTATGCCTCCTATTAAAGGCTGTATCAACGCAGCAATGGTCCTGCAGGGCGCCGTCTTCCAGAACAGCATGACCTTTGCCCAGTGGGATCTCACGATGCGCTCTAAGAAGCAGACATCGTGGAACCTGCACCAGTTCCTGCCCAAGGATCTCGACTTCTTCATCATGCTCTCATCTCTTGCTGGCGTCGTTGGTCAAATCGCCAGTGCAAACTACTCAGCAGGCTGCTCATTCCAGGATGCCCTTGCGCGACAGCGTCTTGCTCAGGGCCAAGCAGGTCTCTCCATCGACCTTGGCTGGATGCGAAACATTGGAATTGTCGCCGAGACTGGCGCGTACCAAAAGCAGCGTGAGTCCTTTGACGACATGAAGCAGATTGACGATGCCGAGCTCTTCGCCACCCTTTCCATATACTGCGATCCAGCCGCTCCTCTGCCCGCTATCGTGTCTCAGGCCGGGGGTCAAGTTCTCTTTGGGCTCAAGACTCCGATTGATAGCCTAGCCCAAGGCCGCAACCTACCGCAGCTGATGGACAGGCCCTTCTTCGCCCCTTTCTCCTTTACCACCGACTCAGCCGTCGCAACAAGCACAAGCGCCAACCAAGAAGCCGCAGTGGGAGCTCGTTTCCGACAAGCTTCGAACCCAGGAGATCGCGCTGAGGTCGTGCTGGGCGCACTGACTGCCAGGCTGGCGCGTGCCATGGCCATCCCGTCTGACGATGTGGAACAGAACAAGTCACTGTCACACTATGGCGTTGACTCTCTGATGTCTGTTGACTTGCGAAACTGGATTGGACGGGAGTTTGGCTCCATGCTTACAGCATTTGATATTATGGGTGGTGCCTCCATTGCAAAGATTGTGGATATGATTGTTGAGAGGAGCACGATTGGGTAGATAGTCCCGGGAGTAGATTATAGTTAGAGGGTAGAAAAAATGTAGACACGTGATAGAACAACAAATAGACTCAACGCTGGGTTATATCAAAATTATTTCTTTTTTTATCTATTACATACCTATTTATATACCAATAATTACAGAGACTTCTCAACCTCCATCGCTTCCTTGATGCCCTCCTCAATGGCCGTCACGCGAGCCTGCTCCAATCGCTTAAGCGGCCGACGGGGGTATCCTCCGTATCCGTAGAAGCTCTGAATCGCCTGCTTGGTGCCGGCAATGGCCGCCTTTGTCAAGGGCCAGTCACCACGGCTGAGAATCTTTTGCAGCCTCTCGGCCTCCTCCTTGTTGCCCTCGGCATACGAGTTCCAGACCTTGACGCACAGCTTGGGCATGACGTTGGCACCACCAGCGATGATGCCGCTACCGCCGCTGACCAGCGTCTGCAGAGTGAAGTCGCACATGCCGCCAAAGGCCATGTATCCTGAGCCCTCCTGGAAGGGGGTCTTGGCGTTGGTGCCGAGAGCAACACGTGTGAGCTTTCCGGTGTTTCCACAGGTGAACTTGGTGCCGGTAATGTTCTTGTGCTGGGCCAGCTTGATGAGCAGGTCGCTGTCCATGTCGATTCCGGACACAGCACCGGGGTAGTTGTACAGGATGATGGGGATGGGGCTTTCGTCGGCAACGGCAATGAAGTAGCTGTAGATGGACTCCTCGTCGGTCTGAGCGCGGTAGTATGACGGAGGCAGGATCAGAGCAGCTTCGGCTCCGGCTCCGGCTGCGAGCTTGCACAGCTCAATGGTGCCTCTGACGCTGCCCTCGGTGGCTCCGAACAGGACGGGCGTGGACTGGAAGCCGGCGGCATCGAGAGCTTCTCTTGAGGCCTTGACGACGGCAATCTTCTCTTCTCTTGTGCAGTGGACGGCTTCACCGTTGGAGCCCATGATGACGAGACCAGCGAGGCCGGCCTTGGCGAGTCGCTCGGCGTGCTTCTTGATGGTGGGGATGTCGAGATCTTCGGTGACGGGGTCAAAGAAGGTCATGGTAGGGGCGTAGATGCCGCATGGCAGCGATTTAGCAGGAGCCGCCATTGTGAGATTGTGATGTGTGTAATGAGGCTTTTGGCGAGGGTATCAGAGGAAGAACACAGACGCAATGGAGAGATAGGATGAGCAACACGGAGAGGGGAAAGGATGGGGAAACACGTTTATGGAGGAGACAAGGAGACAAGAAGAAGATTATTGGATTTGTATTCCTAAAAGGATGGATCCAATCTTTATAAACCAATACAAGCACCAGTTTCGCGTTCGGGCATAAAATATAGCCGTCTATAGCCACAAACATGACACTCTCCTCTACTCATGGGCACATGTTTCGGAGGGGCAGCCACCGAAGGGCTCCGATATCCATGATGTAGCTCGGCCGACTGACCCCGACTCCAAGAGCTGCTATCCGAAGACGGCGATGGAACGAGTGAGATTTAGTGAGCTGGAGCCGTGGCGAGCGGCAGCATTGGATCAATATTGCAGCGGCTCTTGGTAGTGGATATATAAGGCAACTTGTTCCGGTCTGAGTAGATGGAGATGCTGGGGAAGAGGAGACATGTACAATGGAGATGGCGGCATGGGCGAGGATGCTTCATCTGATTGGTGGATATTTCGATTTTGAGCGTTTCCCACCATTCACAGGAATGGATGCGAGAAGCCAAACCCGCTCCGCCGTACCTGTACTTGGTTAGTTTGATCCATCCGTCGGTAGTACGGCTATATAATTTTTTGTTGTTTTTGGAGATGTCGAAGCATGTCCGTCGGGTTTATTCAAGCCGATTTTAGGAGGCTGGACTGCTGGCTGACAGTAAGGAGATGGAGGAGAAGTAGTTCAAGCAGCGGGATATAAAGAATGCCCGTGACTACTTGTGTGGGCATTGAGTGCTGACTTGAACCCAATGCAATGCTCTGTATCCTGGACTTTTTTCTCCAAGACTGCGGGGTCGTAAATGCAGCGCGGGGTAGTGAATCCCGAGACTTGGTAGATGGAGATGCTTCAATTGTATAAGTCAAGCAGCATGGATCATGCTTCAAACAAGCACAAACCCCTGACAACAATAAGCTATTTCGCTTTGCATGTATCTGCATCCATCAAGGTAACACAATGTAGTCAATTAAATCGCACATTTTGAACTAAAGCAAATCCCACGAAAATGAGGGTCCAAGAAGTAACTGAATGCTGCTCCACGGCCTTTATTTATCCCTCCAATTGCTGCCCCGCCAATGCCCCTCAATTCCTCCGTCAGCATGTCACCAACTCGGAAGCTGGCATGAGAAACGCGACTCGGCAAGGCTGTAGATGATCTTTTTTCTTTCTGGTCTTTAAAATCTCGAAGCTGTAATATTCTTCTTCTCTTCTCACTTCATCTTCATAGCCATTCTCATCCTCACAGCGTGTCTCTGTCCTCCATCTCACAAAGATACCCACCCCCCTAACGACTCACAATGGCGACTCCTCTCAACGTGTTGATGGTGAGTCTCAGCTGGAAATTAATTGATCGCAAAGCATGCCTCTGCACTGAGTGACTGACTGTAAAATCCAGATCGGTACCGGCGAGTACACCACCGGCTTCGTTGGCGGTGGCGCCTCTGGATCCGACAAGAAAGTGGGCGTTGTTGGCCTCACCCTCTTCGACCTGCGACGACGAGGCAAAGTCGGCCAGCTGGGCATGGTCGGCGTCAATGGCACAAAGTTTCCCGCAATCCGTACGTACAAGCTCATTGAAGATGTTCCTGGACCAAGGTTGAGACTGACTGTGAACTCGCCGCTTTGTAGGAGAGCACCTCACCAAGAACATCACCCAAGTCTACAACAACCTGGACACCTCATTCGACTCATTCCCCGCCAACGACAAGGTCGATGCCGATGCCTACAAGGCCGCCATTGACCAGCTCAAGCCCGGCGACGCCATCACCATCTTCACCCCCGATCCAACCCACTTCCCCATTGCGCTGTACGCCATCGAGCGCGGCATCCACGTCCTCATCACCAAGCCCGCCGTGAAGCTGCTGGATCACCACCTGGAGCTGGCCAAAAAGGCCGCCGAAAAGGGCGTCTACGTCTTCATCGAGCACCACAAGCGCTTCGACCCGGCCTACTCAGACGCCCGCTTCAAGGCGCAGACCCTAGGCGACTGGAACTACTTTTACTCATACATGTCGCAGCCCAAGTCACAGCTCGAGACGTTCAAGTCCTGGGCCGGCAAGGAGTCCGACATTTCCTACTACCTCAACAGCCACCACGTCGACATCTGCGACTCCATGGTCCAACAGCGCGGCTACCTGCCCACCAAGGTCTCGGCCACCTCCTCCAAGGGTGTCGCAACCAGCCTGGGCTGCGTCGACGAGACTGAGGACACAATCTCCCTGCTGGTCACCTGGGAGCGCAAGGACGAGCCCAACAAGCGCGCCATTGCCGTCTACACATCCTCGTGGACGGCGCCTCAGCGAGCCGGAATTCACACCAACCAGTACTTCCACTACCTGGCCAAGGAGGGCGAGATCCGCGTCGACCAGGCCCACCGAGGCTACGACGTTGCCGACGACCGCGCGGGCCAGCTGCAGTGGTTCAACCCGTTCTACATGCGCTACGCCCCTGACGAGGACGGCAACTTCAACGGCCAGACGGGTTATGGCTACATTTCCATTGAGAAGTTTGTTGATGGCTGCCGCGCGGTCAACGAAGGCAGGGCTACACCAGCTGACCTGGATGCCAAGGGTCTGCCTACCCTGAACAACACCATTGCTACGACAGCCATTCTGGAGGCTGGACGACGGAGTATCGACGAGGGCCGTGAGATTAAGATTGTGGTTGAGAATGGCCAGTGGAAGCTGGTGTAGAGATATGAGTTCTATGCCAACCAAAATAATGACTAGATGAAATGAAAGTTAAAGGAAAAAAGTAAAATAAATATTTTAAACGATACAAATCCATTTTCTTCATTGTATTTGAATGTTGTTGTGCTTTTCCCCTGCCAATTACATGATTCATAGCACAAGGGTGGGTGGGTACACACACATGTGAAGATGCTAAGAAAAAAATCACGAACCAACCACTAGCAGCAAACGATGTGTGTATCAAAAACTCAATATCAAACTCGCAATCCTTCCTTCTCTTCAACCTTCTTTTGCCTATATCACACTCAATCAATTAAATAGATAAAGCAAAAAATGTCAACAGACGACATCTTCTCCAACCAGCCCTCCATCTCCAGCCTCCTGACCCAACTCCGCCGCAGCACCCTCACGCCTCACAACCGCCTCAAGTCCATCCACGCCGACGCCGCCTTCGTCGCCCAAGTAGCCTCTTCATTCCCCACCTATTCTTCCGACTCAGCTTCTGATCCAGAGAAGCGCAAGAGGAAAAAGAGGCCGCTGGTGGCGAATGAGCGATGTGGCAGCTGGTACATCCCGCCGGACAGGAAAGATGGCAGCGCGTACTTTAAGAGCACGGATGGACATGAGCGAGCGTGGAAGTTTAGTACTAGGAGGTTGAATCTGCATCTTATTGACATGATTGAGGAGAATGACGGGTATGTTGCTTTCTCTTTTCAACTTCCAAGTGGCGGCTATGATTTACATCTCATGCTAACATCAATGTCAAAAGAATCATCATTGTAGACTCTACTCGCCGCGGCAAACGCAAGTTCTCCCATCCCATTCATTTATCAAACACATACATCAAACTAACTCTTCAAATCCAGGCATGCCGGATGCCCTCTCAACCACCATCCCCATCTGGTGCACCGTTCTCAACATGGCCCTCCTCCCAGACAACCCCCTTTCTTCCATCCTCTTTCTCCCCGCTTACCTCCCCGCATCCACACACTCCCAAATCACCGCTCTCATACCCACGTTCCTATCTTCTCTCAAGGAACTCAACCTCACCCTCCCGACATCTCTCACAAAACCCCTTCGTCCCCTCTGGATCACACAGGACTCCTCTCTCCCTCCTCCCCCAGATTCAGATGATGACGAGGATGAAGAACAATACCAAGACCAAGGGGTCATATTCCAAGAATACCATCCCGTCATCTGCTGTACTGCTAGTAGACGAGTCGTCGGTAGCGAGGTCGACGAGGGCGGCTACATCCAAGGCGCAGGAGACGACACCGAGAACTGGGCCCTAGGCCTCACCCCAGACGTCTTCTGGGCCAACACCACAACCTTTCTCTCCGCCGCAGAAGCCGACGTCCCCGACCTCATCATCAAACTAGTAGAAGAAGCCAAAGCACAGCGCCAATCCGCCCCCTCCGGCGACGCAAATCCAGCTACCCTCCCCCGAAAGCAACTCACGCCACATCTCTCCGTCCGCGCCATATCACCACTCGATCTCTCATCGCCAACACCCCCTCCATCACAACAACAACAGCCAAGCGAATGCCTCATTCTCCTCACCGAAACACCCACTCCAAAGGAAACATGGCTCCTCTCCCCAACGCTCCTCCGCGTCGGCCTCGGCAAACACAAAACTGCTAGCCGCAACCTCCGTCTGGCTCTCACCGAAATATGCTCTTTCGCAACCCGTTTCCTCCAGAACCACCAGCACACCAACCAAACAGACGCATCAAACAACGCCGAGCCGCCTCAGATCATCGTAGCCTGCGACTCGGGCAGGGACCTCTCCGTAGGCGTCGCCCTGGCGCTTTCATGCTATCTCTTTGACGACGAGGGCCGCTTCCGCGTGCCTGACGATAAGGTGGCGTTTACCAAGACGTTGGTCAAGATGAGGCTCGGAACTATCATGACGGTGTATCCGGAGGCGAATCCGAGCAGAAGCACACTACAGAGCGTGAACAGCTTCCTGATGGACTGGAGGAATTAGCAAGGGGATTTATTTATAGTGACATCCGTATAATCGGAATAGATGACATGGACCAAACAAATATCCGTGTACTTTTGAATCAATTTATATCTTCAAGAAGCGTCAATTCGTTCCGTCATATCTAATCATATCTAGCCTGCCATGTTGGTGTCTCTGTCTTAGTCTCCTGTATGAATGAACCAAGCCAACAAGCAAAAAAGAACCCAAATTCCACGCCTTCTGAAAAGGCAAAACCCATAATGCAAGAATAAACAAAAAGAAAAGAACAAAGTCAAGTTTTAAACCTCGCCCTTCTCAATCTTGGCCAAAGCAGCCGGGAACTCGCTCCAGTCGCGCATAATCACCACGGCGCCCGCATTCCGCAACACGCCCTCCATCTCCTCCTTCTTGTCATCAGCATACGGACCAACATACCCAATAGTCTTGATACCCGCCCTCGTAGCACTCAAAGTACCACTCTTGCTGTCCTCAACCGCCACGCTCTCTCCAGCCGCCTTGCCCAACACTTTGAGCGCATGCAAGTAAACAGCAGGATCAGGCTTGCTCGTAGGCTTCTCCAACGACGTCGCCGCCGAAAACACCACGTCCCCAGGAAAGTACTTGTCCTGCCCAACCTTCTCAATCGACGCGCGCACCCTCCTGAGCGCCGACGACGACACCACCGCCAGCTGGTACTTGCCGCTCTGCTCCAGCTTCTCGAGCTGCTCGTCGACGCCGACGCAGGGCCTCAGCGCGGCCTTGAGCTTGGCGATGACGGCGTCCTCCTCGGCCAGCACGTACTTTTCGAGGTCTTCGGGCGCAATGTCGATGCCGTGCGTCTTCTGCAGCGTCGTGAGCATGCCGCGGAAGTTTTGGCCGACGAACTCCTGGATGAGGGTCTCGCCGGTGAATTTCACGTGGACGTTGCGCTCGGCGCAGATCTGGTTGATGAGGTCTGCGCAGGCCTCGAAGGCGAGCTCCTCGGAGAGGACGAGGGTGTTGTCGCAGTCGAAGAGGATGGCTTTGATCTGGAGAGGAGAAGGTTAGCTGCTGGAGAAGTAGGGAGAGGAGGATTGGTAGAATATGGGGGAGAGTTTGGGCTTACTTCAGGCATCTTGATCAAATGGGTTGGGTATTATATCCAAGAGAGGAGAAGAGAGAAGCAGAAGAAAAAGGAAGAAGAAAAATAGAACACAATGAAACGTTTTACTAGTCGAATGTATGAAGAAGAAGAAGAAGAAGAAAAGGAGGAAGGAAATAACGAGAGAACTCGGGAGACGGCTTCAAGTATATAAGGCACGAAAAGATCAACCCGAGTAAGCCAAGCCAGGCCAATTAAGCTCTCCACATGGCAGGCCGCTTAAAAAACAGGCACAGGTACGCATGAAAAGGCTGTTACAATTACCTCATGTGAAACCCCGAGTCAAAAAGGGCATCCAGACGTGTCAAAACACATTGCAGCAAGTGGATATCCCTCCGCCAAATCTTGTTTCTTGGCGCGATGCCGATATGGATTTCAGCAGTCAGCCCCGTCTCACCAGAAAGTGCCAGACGCACAATTGAATCATCATTACTTCGTTTCCTTCACATGCCAAATCAAGTAACTCAGCCCATTTACAGTAACAGATACTTTACACTTAGTATTCTCCTCTGCTATATTCCCTCCCAACTCTCTTCCTCTCTTCTCAGCCCCCATTCCAACATTGATCCAAAACAATCAAAATCCCCCCTTGGCTACTCCTAGCTTTTCTCCTCTCCCCAATCACCACTCCCCAATTATTCCCATCAAATCCCAGCCTTGCTTCGTTTTCGTTTCCTTTTCCCGTTTTATTTTACCCCTCCCCCTCCGCGGGTCATCAGTGTCGTCATCGCCCCTCCTTGAACCATGTTAGCAGCCCCCCCAATTCCCCCATGCTAAAATGATTCGTCGCTCCGTACGGATAAAACAAACCACCAGGCTCACGTTGTCACTTTATTGCCGATATTAAACGCGCATTATGTTATATCCTTTGGCCCCGATATCATAAACGCGCATCATGTTAATATCAATGTCAGCAGCGGCCCGGTCGAGCCAATGAATAAGAACCATTTAGTCAATTCGCTTCGCTGGAATTCTCGTCATGCTTCTTGGCTGCTCGTGACCACGTCTTGGAACGCGACCTGGGGACGGCGCCTCAGGTGGCTGAGACCCAGCTTGTAAAAGGGCTTTTCAACAGCTCAACGCCAGAATCCTCAAGGTAGTTATGAATGAAATTATGCACTCAAAGGCATTAATTAATATATGAAGGCTTCATCATCAAAAGAGTCGCTGAATTTCAACAGCTAGTAATTATAGAGTAATACATATATACAGCAACTACGCAGTTGTTGGTGCCAAAAGCAATGCAATTCTTTTCAACCGCTATCAGTCAAGTGTTGTGTCGCTACATCGACCAACTTAAAACATAATGTATAAATCTCCCGCAATTCCTCAATCACAAAGGCCTGGATGCTATCGTCTTACTCGTGCCAACAAAAAAAAACCTCCGCGTGCCTAGAACTCTGTCAGAAATTCATCCCTAAAACGCCTCTACTCCTTGTCAATTCCTCTTGACATTACAAAGGTGGCCAAAGAAAAAACATAAAGAGAAGAAGAAGAAAACACGCCAACTCGTCATTGTCTTCATCCGCGGCATGTATGCTCGACAGACGGGACTGTGCCTGACTGCGCGGACATTCATTCCCAGCCTTCTCAAAAGGATCATGCGACTTGGTTTCTCTGAGGTCCTGTTCATGTCCCGCATACCAAGCCCTCTGTCGTTATGTGTGGTAATTTCTTTTTCCCTTTTTCTTTTTTGATTGTTTCAAGCCTTGCTAAAAGGAAGCTCCTGTAGATTGTCTAATTCCAATCTTACAAAATTTCCTTGAGCTGCGTCTTTTGCTCTGGCGTCAAGGTTGATGGAAAGTTGACCCTGTAGCGGACAATGAAATCGCCTCGTTGTCCGGGCTTCTTTGTCATGGGCATGCCCAATCCAGGGTACCGATCTTCGCTTCCGGGTTGCGTTGGGCCGCCCTTGTCTAAGCTGATCTGCTTGCCGTCGATTGTAGCGACTACCCGCTTCCATCCAGTCAAAGCCTCCTTGAGGTCCAAGGTGACGGTGTGCACAATGTCGTTGTCCTCTCGCTTGAACAAGGGATGCTCTTTCTGAATAGTTGGTTAGCATTCAGAGGACGGTCAAATAGTAGGGAGGGAGGTTGTGTGTAAGGGAATCGCTTGACTTACCTCTTCGACAATAAAGTGCAAATCTTGTCTACCGCCCTCCACCTGGTCGCCAACTCCATTAAACTTGATTTTGGAACCCTTCTTGAGCCCTGGCTTGATGGGTACCTCCAAGATCTGATCCGTTTGCACGCGCTTGCCTGATTCATCAAATGTCTTGCGCTTAATCTTCATCTTCTTCGTCGTTCCATTGTACAGCTCCTCGAGAGTGAGAGCTAACGGCCGCTCAACGGTGGTAATCTCGGGCGTCGGCTCGCGATTCCTCTGCGGTGGCTCAGCGAAGCCGGATCTTGTCCTTGTCCGACCTGACCGCGGACCGCCCGCACCGCCAAAGGAAGAAAAGAAGTTAAAGTCATCATCGTCGTGGCCG
Organism: Trichoderma atrobrunneum; assembly: GCA_003439915.1. Lineage (NCBI taxonomy): Eukaryota > Fungi > Ascomycota > Sordariomycetes > Hypocreales > Hypocreaceae > Trichoderma > Trichoderma atrobrunneum. The sequence continues at coordinate 52,006 of PNRQ01000049.1, read as the reverse complement.
CCGCCGCCGCCGCCGCCGCCGTGCATTCCTCCGCTACGCTGGAACTCTGCAAACAGATCCTCAGGGTTCATGAAGTTGTACCCCTTGGTGCCGCCTGTGCTGAAGTGGAAAGTTCTAGCACCGCCTCCTCCCGGCATGCCTCCGAAATCGAAGCCGCTGAAGCCTCCAGGCATGCCGCCTGCTCCCGCATATGGATTGGCCCCTGGACCGCCCTCGGGTGGAGGGGCACCACCCCGCAGCAGGAACTCGAGGCCATACTGGTCGTAGATCTTGCGCTTCTCTGGGTCGGATAGGATTTCGTAGGCTTGCGAACACTCTTTGAACTTTTCCGAGGCGTTGGGGTTGTCCTTGTTCTTGTCAGGGTGCCACTTCAAAGCAGCTTTTCTGTTGCACGCATTGTGGTTAGCCTCTCCATTTCCATTTCACTTTTTGCATGGGTTTCGAATTGGCTGGTTGGGCGGCAAGCTGTGTGGGGGAGTAGCATGCGAATGGTCGTCGTCGGCCAATTGCCACCCGCCAGCCTAGCTTTACCCAAGTATGACGACAAAGGATGGGAGTAAAAAGCCGGGCGAGAGAGAAAGGAAATCAATGAGCGAAATAGCTGGTTACATACCTGTAGCCTTTTTTAATCTCGTCTTGCGATGCCTCGGGCTTGATACCCAAGGTATCGTAGAGCTTGGTCTCTTTGACCATGATGACGAACTGGTCGGGCGTGCGTGCTCTCTAGCAGTGGTGGGGGCCAGCGGCAGCTGCTGCCACGGCAGATTCACAGTATTTGATGCGACGAATCGACTGTAAGACGAGAGCCTCACGAGACGTAACGCTGGTGCTGAGAATCGTAAATTGGATAAAGAGGCGAAGCAGGCAACAGATGATGCTATCGCAATCGGGGGTCGAATTGTAAGGTAGGGAGAGAAATGGGTAAAGGTATGGAAGATGAAAAGAAGAAAAAGAAAGATCGGTCAAGAGATTCTGGTATGGAGGGGAAACTGGGAGAGAAGTGAGCGTGAGCGTGAGAGCAAGCCTCGCTGCTACTAATATTCAGGCCTGGTCAGGTTACCACAGCACAAAGGTGAGCCGGTTGTGGGGCTGTCTCTTTTTGCTGGGACCTTGTAGAAGCTTCCCTTCCCGCTACGGGCTATGACGCACGAGAGCTGGGGGGAAGATCAAATATACATGTATTAGACGGCAACGGTTGATGTGATCGACACAGCCAAGGCGGACAAAGAAAGGCCTGAATGCTGGTTTGATTTGATGCTAGGCGGCCAATGGACAACGGTCGGAGAAGTGAAGAATAGGTAGTCGTGGTGATAGTTGAGATTAATATGGAGGTAGAAGTAGAAGTAAACCAGCTGCAGCGGAGGGGCCTGTCTGGTGCTAATAAGCCGTGCTGGTACGATAACGTCTGCAGCAGACAACCTCTAGCAGTCGATATGGATGTCTTAGTGCCTGCACACGTCTGAATTATAAAGCCGTCGAACCAATAACCGTATCAAAGAGAGTAAAAAGGGAGGGGTTTGTCATGTAAGATGAATGTGATGTGATGCGGAAACGCTGCAGCTGCAGATGCATCAACCTACGGCAGGCCAACGCACACAACAGGTGCTAATGCCAGATACTGGAGCCAAACAGCGAGTTGTGAGAAGAAGAGGAAACCAGGGGTCCAAGAGGGAAGAAGAGAGAGAAGCAGAGAGAGGCAGAGATGGCATATATTGATCCCGTCCCCTTTTTGTCTGTACATATGAAGCCCAGTCAGTGGTGGAATCTATTGGCAGCAGGTGACTCGCTCAGGTCGCCTCTTGCAAGCGGTCCGGGGTTGGGCAGGTGATGCTCTCTTTTTGTGTCATGCCATGAGATGGTACGCTTTACAAGCTCCCGGGCTTCTTTTTCTTTTCCCTTTTTAATTCGTATTTTTGCCCCATATACCATCTCCTTGGGTAATCCCCCCATGTATCATCTTGTCTTTCACCAGGTACATGTTACAACCATCCATCCATCCATCCATCCACATCAACACCTTCATTCTCACTCCGCCAAAAAGAAGAAAAAAACGTCAACCTGGAACCTAAATCACAACCACCCGCTTCGCCCCACGCTGCAGGGATCCCTCGCGCCCACTAAACATGGGCCCTAAACAGCTCGCTGGCAGCACTAAGCTCCAGTTGGCAATGACCCGTCAAACCTCCATCAAACCCAACTCCCTGATGCGCTGGTCTATCAAATCCAATGAGGCCTCAATCCCAGCCACGCCCAGCCATCCCACTTCAAAGGGAATGAATTGTATGGATTCCATGCTCTTTCTGCCCCTGCATCGTCCATTCGTCTGCTACAGTACAGTACATGAAATCCCTGGGTGCATGGGCCTTTAACGATCCCTGTACGTTACGTCAGGCCCAAATATGTACGCATGTTGCAGCACTTGATGCCCTACTGTACATGTACTCGGTAACGCCTTGATGCAACTCGGAACAGCAAAAAAGAGAAACAACAAACATTGCACTAAAGCAGCTAACCGAAACACCAAGGCAAGCAATATCCGTAGAGTTACAGCATTTAACCTACAAGTACAACTATGAAACATTGTGTGTGCAAGTGCAAGCTTGTGGCCGGCCAAAAATGTCCCGTCTCGTGGAAGCTTCTAGAAGCTTCCACGTCTAAACTGGCTTATGCCCAGCTTGCGAGTGCTCACGAGATCAAGCACTGCAACACCAAGCTCTTAGAATTGGACGAACCCACGATTAGTATTCTCGGAGATGGTATCAGGGTAAAAATGAAGATAGAGGTTGATTGTAAAACAACAAGACTGGCTACTAATAGCAATCCTTCGCTTCGCCGCTGTAACCGAATTTTGAGTTCAATCTCACTTAAAAGTGAGAATCTCAGCGCCAAAAGTCCAACAATGCCATTCAAAAAATTCGCGCCATCGTGCCCACTGAATGTGGTGCATTGGCAGTCCGCGATTAGCTCCCTATACAAACGACCTCGCCACCAGTCCGTAACCTCTTCCCATCGTTGATTCTTTCCCGAAAGCCTCAAGACGAACTTGTCCTCCTGGCCTCTCTTCCGTCTTCTTCTTCTTCTTCATTTGGCGGGCAAATCATGACGTGCCCATGTAATTATGCCTTCCAAGACCCCTTTTCTAGACATCTATTCCTGGATATCAGATATATCCATGTCCATACTTAGCTTTCTCCCAGTGTCGTTCCCTGACGGTGGTCGTATGAGTGACGGTGGCCGAACTCGCTCTTGCATTTCAGGACTCTTAGCTACCTGGGCCTCAGCCATCTTGTTCACTACGTCGTCTGTCTGGCTGTCTTCAGAAGGAGTTGGCTTCTGTGCTTCGCCCTCGTCTGCCGCTAGCGTGTCTGGCGTAAGAGTCGCAGATTCAATCGTCATCTGAGCTGCATCACGGCCAAGTGTGGTCGGTGGGATTTCGAGAGGCCCAAATTTGTCCTCAGCGTCAGAGCCCCTGACATACTCCGACTTGCCCCCCGACATGTCCGCCATCTCCATTTCTGCTTGTTCCACCTGCTCGTCAAATGCATTTTCAAATGGACTTCTATCTTCGCTGCCGATAGACGCTCGGTTAGTGTCCATAGAGTCCATACTATCTCGATGCTTTCGCTTGGAAGGTGAGATTGGGTCGACAGAAGTATGCCTCCTTTCCTCAACGCTGTCAGCCACAGGCCGCTTCAGCTCTTGCCGGAACGCCTTATTATCCGATCTAACAAACATATTCAGGGCATCTGACAATGGGGCCCTGGGCGTGGAGATTGCTTCTTCAGTCGCATATATGAGCAGTGGCGTCTTTGTCTCGAGCCATACGTCTCTAAAGATTCGCTCAACTTCTACCTTCTATCAAAAAGGGACAGGCGTTAGCGTTGCTTTTGGCTAAATCACAAAAAGAAAGCGTAACATGTTACTGTACCTCGGATCTAACCAGTTGGTCCTCGTTGGGAGAGTACTCTAGCCGCCACCACTGATCGACCGGTGATTTCGGGTCTTCTGACTCCACAGATTCCGGATACAGGCGCTGGCAGACGTAAACAATATCTCTGTCGGTAGCCACGCCCCGAAGAAGATACTTCTTGCACGTCATTGGCTTTGGCCGACCTGGCTTGTCTGGGACGGTCAAGAGTTTGCCAAGGAAGCGTTGTTTGGCTTGAATCTGTTCTAGCTGAACGCGGAGATCTAAGATGGCTCATTAGCATGGCTTGTTCACTCCATATCCTTGGTTGTGATTTGACAAATCTTCTCACCTTCAGTCTTTGCTTCCATATCATGCAGTATCCGTTCGGTCAAAAGAAGTACTTCGTCCACCTGTTCAGAGTGTTTGGCCTGCATTTCGGTCATTTGACATGGGGCGTCCCGGTAGTTGGGATACTTGTTCGTGTCGAACCCCGAAGCCTCCATCGTCTGAAACCGACCAGCGCTGTCAAGATAATCTGAAAACGCCTTCCACTGCTCCGTAGCATTGCGGATCATGTCCGTCTTGTTAAACGTCAGCTGGTTCCAATCATCTTGCCATTCTTGTAGACGCCGCTCTTCTGTTGTTACGCTATCGAGTGCATTCTTGGTTTCCAGTAAAGCAGATGCTATCCGTCTGGCCTCCTTCTTACGGCTTTCCAGATATCGTTCAGGATATAGCACTTCCGGAATTTCAAAAGAATCAAGTGGCCCATCGTTTCCGACTTTGATGGTCAGAACTTCGCCCATCTTCTTAAACATGGCGATTTTAGACCTGTCGTCGGCATCATGCCACGATAATAGGTCTCCCCACATCAAATAATCGAGGGCTTCGTAGAGAGTCTTGATGTGTGCATACTCAAGCCCTGAGTGGTCGAATTCAAGCAATCCGAATCTCGCATGTTGGATCTCGCTGTCCTCGCCAGTGCCAACGCTTGCCAGTATCGCTTCTTGATGCAAGGGCTCCAGCAACTCCTCATCATTGGTGTCGCCGAGTTGGGCATAAAACTGCTTCTCTATGTCGCTTGTTGTATCTTGCATCAAATTCGTAAGCGTATTCACTGTTCCATAACTCCTCTCTGTCGAATCGAGAAACGCCATGAGCCGATGGATTTCCTCTTCAAAGTTTGGCCTCGCAGCATTGTCGTAGCCCCATCCCGCTTCTTCTGACTGCATTTGACGTAAAGCCTCTGGAGGTAGGATTTCCTGACCATTCCACCATTCGCTATTAAAACCGTAGGATGCCGCAGGAGAGCCGCACTGTAGGAGAACATTCCTCGCTAGGGGGATTTGGCTAAAAATCGTGAGCAAACCACCCAAGGTGTGGTGTCTCGCTGAGCCGGATCCTTGGATCAAGAATGCTGGAGTTTCGGGAGTTCGCTTTCTCTGAGCTGGCGATGGGGCGTTATCCAGCCTTGTCTTGAGCGGCCCAACGGGAACCATGGCCCAGTTGTCCTGATCGTATTCGGAACGATTCGCCGGACCAAAGTGAGGCGTTGAGGTCGACTGGCTTATGACGCCTGACTCTTGTGGAGGGATCGATAGCCCCGCTTCTTGTGCTGATTCGCGCAGCGCCCTTTGCATATCCTCGTCTTCTTGGGATTGCATGGTATTTCCTCCTGCTAGCCATGTCAGAATAGGTTATTCCATAGGTACGGGGGAGTGCAGAGCACTACCAGCTGTGTCCCCCGAGGCCCAGTCGACCATCCTACCTAGTGGGGACCTGGCGTTGGATCGCGAAGGAGGCCTTGATGGAGCTCCGTATCCAGGCGGAGGAGGCGTCACCCCTTGTATGATATCGTTGCCGTTTAATGATTCGATGTGAAATGCTGCCCAGAATGTCAGCTACCAGATGGTACTCTTCCCATTGGTGTGGATAGCTCGCCCTTCATACATCTGACACCATCGGTACCGGCTGCACCGTCTCTATCGGCTGAAAACATGGACTCGTTCCATAGCGAAGTATATTTTTGTCGGAACTATAGCAATATAGATTAGTATATTGTTACTCGGTCATAGAGTCCTAGGCGACTTGGGGTATAGGAGGCGTGCATACACTCTCAGAGTTGTCAAAGTATTGCATAACGACCGTTTCGACATTTCGATTGTTATTCTGTGTCGTATTAGCTGCCACGGTAACCTGGCGCTCAAATGTAGTGCAAACGAACTCTGAGTGCGTTTATGACCAAGTTGCGGTCATCGACTGGGTTGAGACCCGCAAAGTCAATGACCTGCGAGATGTCATCTTCGGACGGCTCCATCGAAGCCATGGCGAATGGCGGCCACTGGTAGCTCTATTCGGAACAATGGCAAGATTGCTGTAGCTGTAACAGTAATAATATCGAGATTAAAATGCAGTTTGCGTTTCCGGGACACCAGCCAGAGCCTGGTAAACGCCCTGTCTCTTCCTCTCCTCTCGCCTCGTTTGACAGGCACAGGAAGGACAGGACAGGACAGGACAGGTGACCCTAGCTCCAGAAACGGAACAAAGCTATCGAAGATGCAAACCAGGGCGTGGCGTCTGCGGGCATAAAAAAGCAAAAATGAGCGAGGGGTCAATTTAAGCAATGAAAGAGGCGGAATAGGGTCGCCAGCAAGCGACGCAAGCTGTTCGTTGTTGGTGCGAGCCCTGGCCGTTTGATGGGATGAGCACCTTGGGAGGTGAAAGGCGGTTGCGGGCAAAACGTCAGTGAAGGAGGGACCTGACAATGAGTTCATGCCGATAAGATAAGCTACGGCTATGCGGCCAGCATGTTAGTCTGAGTTAGCTGGTTAGCTGAGGTACCTGGACTGCTGGTGCACTGAGGGAGGGGCTGCTGGAAGTAACCTGGCAAGCCTGGAACCGCTGCAAAGCATAACCGCAGCAGGGCCACGTACGAATTACGCAGCCCTGGAGCTCTTCTGGTCAAATGATGGATCATATGTACTAGATACGTACGTATGCATATGGCAGCCCAAATACATTTCCTAACTACAAGCTAGGCCTATAAATTGCCACTTGATACTAATTCATACGTATTGAGGTCCGTGGTGCTTAGCCATTTCCTCTCCAGGGTTGGATGTCATCGGTTTCAACTGATGAGAGAGGTTTTCTAGCCCCTTTCAACACAAACAGCTTATTCAGTCACTTTCTCAGGCCAAAGGAACCCAGCATAGCCTTTTCTTCTTCTTAAATAAAAGTGTATGTATATGTGCTTGGTGTATCAACGCGTCTATGCGCTTCTGCCTTCTATGTAACTTGGCTGCCCTCAGACTCGAGCTACAAAAACGATAAAAACCCGCTAATATGAGAAATGCATGTAATGACCCAAAACGGCAAACGCAAAGCAAAAGCAGCAGTGTAAAACAAGAAACCGCAAAAAAAAAAAAATCAAATGTAATCCTTCCGTGGTCCAAGAGTAGAGATGCCACGCCATGACACCGAACCTTCTCCTAGTCCGTTCCATGCAAACGTAGGTAAGAAGCCGCCAAACGCCATCAAAACGGATCCGCTAGTTGAGTAGGTAGAGTAGAGTATGCCGTCGATCTTGGCGTGCCGGGACAAGCCAGCCAACCGGCCATTTGCTCTTTCGCGGGGGAAACAGCGCATTTTCCAAAGATAATGTTGCGTTCAGATGAGGATGCTCATTTGTCATCCTCATCCTCTTCCTCCTCTTCGTCATCGAAATCCTCCATGTCTTCTTCACTATCGCTTCCGCCAAAGTCTTCCTCCTCATCTGACATATTCCAAAAGTCTGCGTCGTCATCGACCGGCTTGACCGGTACTGGAGTCAATTCCTCCATGCTGGGCATCTTCATACCCTCTGGGATGTTTTTCTTGGTTGCGGCTACCGTAGCCTTGGCCAAAGTATTATACTCGGGACGGTTATCTCGGTAGAGGACGCTGGCATCGACGTTGGCTGCTGAATTAATCTCGGGGTCGTCCATGAGCAGAAGAACGGATCTGAGAACAGATTCAACTCCGTGTAGGACATTCCATCGCTCGCTTGCCAGTTCGCCGGACTGCTCGTCCTCGCCAGGCTTGTGGAGAATGGAAATGCAGAGGTTTCCGTCGGAATACACGTTGGGGTGGATGATGTTGGGGGTGAGGAACTTGAAGGCCGGTGGCTGATAGGGATAGTCGGATGGAAATCTCATCTCGGCCTAGAGCATCTTGTCAGTTTCTCATCGTTTCTGGCCAAGGCAAAATGACTGTGAGATAGCATAGTGGGCGGGCTTGGCTTACCTTAAGAAACGCTCCATGCCAAACGCTATCAGGATTGACAACCCAGAGGCCAATCCTCCACTTGAGAAGATTGGTCTCGTCCGTCTAAATATGGTGAGCAAGAGAGTCGTTGCTGAGTCAAGTCGATTCGGGTGAACTTACTGTAATCTCTACCCACTTCTCCTTCTGGAGAGACCGCAGCTCCTGCATAAGGCGCTTCTGAGCCATGACGCTGATAGGAGGAGTAGAACCGTTATATGGGAAAATGAATAGGGAGAGAGGCCCGAGAGTCGTCGTTGTCCTTTTTGCTCTGCGAACTCGACGCACAGAGCAGCGGCTTCTGGCCGAGTGTCGGCAGCAATCGGGAGAGTCTAGGGGGCGGATGGACGGGTAAGGCGGATGGGCACCACTGATGGCTCGATGCTATCGTCCGAGGATAGTCGCTGAGGCGTGAAAAGAGGCGCGTATGAGAACACAGATCAAAAAAGAGAGAAGATGCAAGTAAGAGAAAGATTCCCGGGCCGCAAAGGGTTGGCGAAAGTAGAAGCGCTCGTCGAGGAATTTCCGAAACTCAGCCGGGCCGGCTACGGCACCACAGATGTGACGGCATCAGGTGGCTGCGACAGGTGACTGCCGCAAGTCCCGGGCGGTGAAGCCTCCAAGGGCCTCTAAGGGCGCCTGTTAGTCGCAGCTAGAGTGCCAAAAAGCGCTGCTGCCCCACCCCCAGGCGCCCCCGCCTGCAGGGGTCCTCGCTTGGGCTTTAGGGGTGCATTCCGAGTCCGAGGGCTGCTATCATCGGCAGGTACTGCCAAGTATCGCTCCCGTGGCGCTGGTAATCGGCGCTACTTGGGCGGTACGAGCTGTGCAATAGGCGGTACTCGTATTAGCCGCCACGTGAATTGGCTGAGACGAGGGGGGAAAGGAGTTTGACATCTGTCATGAGAGCTGAATATCGAATTGAATTCCCTCAGAAGAGACAAGAGACCAGTTGCCAATAGTAATAGATGGGCACCCAGCTGCACGGTACGATAACATACGATGGAACCCAATTCATGCATTGATCCAAGACCAAGTCATTCCATATTAGAGCCCTACTGCAGGTCTCAATTAGAGAACCACTCTAATGTACGTGCTCACTAAGATTCGGTACTGGTAAGACTATGGCCACCCACTACGGAGTAACCCGAGTCCTAACAGGCGCGCTCTAACTGGAATTATCAAGCCATCGATCTAATACCAAGATCTGCGCCGTCATCCTCAAGCCGCCACCGGAAGAAAAAATTCATTTTGCTAGCATGAAGCTGAACCTTCTAACGTAATGTAGGGGTAAGAAATTAAAACTAGTGGCTTCCATAAGATTCCATTCAGCTTGTTTGAGCGCACCTTATCATTGCTTATTCTCGCTCCATAAGGGGCCAATGGCATCCAGTGAAGTGGTTCATTCAGCCGTCTGGATGTTGTGTGGCGTACATGCACGCATTTGGCCCGACGGCTTCTATGTTAGGCACCAAGTGAACCACATCGAGAGATTATAGGTGATTATTATGAGCTATACCCAACTCTTGGATAAAAGTAAAACTGGATAAATAACATCTGTCCATCTACTGCGTATATATCACGGAAATAGTCCAATGCTACCTACAGGTCAACGTCAAAATATACATCGCTTTGACTTATATGCACAGATCCCCCTTTGCTCAACTACGTCTTTCAACCAGATAAATCGTAGTACATGCATGTCCCTGACCGGAAGTTGTACAAGAACGAATGCTTCGAGCCACCTTTCTTTTCATACTTGTACCTCCAAGTATCGAGTTGATCATGAATTTCACGGACGTTCTTCTTCTCCGACGTTGCCACGCCATGTTCAGCCCTCCGCCAGCTTTCAGGGTCCGACAAGCTTGTGCTCTGTACAAGCTCCATTAGGTGGTCGCTGGTTTCAATGGCCAAGATGGGGCCTTCGAGGAACGAGTTCATCAGCGAGGCTGCGGTGACCTGTGCTTGTTCCACTACTGTACGCCGATTGAACTTTTTGCTCTTGGTTTGGGCAACCAAAATCTTGACTTCCTGCTCGTGATCTTTCTCGCCTTGCGTTGTAGGCTCGGGCGTTCCGCGGAACTTTGCTGCGGCTTTGCTATCTCGGTCTCGTATCTCAGGTCTTAGCCAAGAAAGGAGCTGTGCCATGGGTATATCCACATCCGGCACATCCTTCTTGCCCACAGTTTTAATTTTCAGCATAGAATCTTGCTTGATGATGATAATCCAACAATAGCTCTCATCCCGGTGTTTTGACATGAGATCTTCTGGAGACCTTGCGTCTCTAGCAAGTTCTGCGCTGATATCGTGTGACCAGAGGAGCCGCAACACCTCAATACCAGAGGATCGAAGGGTTGCCGCGTCAAAGCTTGCCACCAGAATATCGCACTACAATTTTAATCTTAGCCGAGCACTTCAGATTGTCGCATCATTTGATGGGTACTTACACGTTTACTGCTGAATATACTGCTCACGTCTTCTTCGCCTTTCTTCAAGAACGAATAGCCGCCTGATTTTGGCGTTTTTGCCAACCTTTCCCAAGCCAGGCTGAATCCAACGGCATGGCGTTTTTCAAACTGTCCTCCAATCTTGGGGCGTTGCTCGCTGATCAAGTGGTCATACCGGCCACCGGCGGCAAACACATCTTTGGCTTTCTTATCGTAGATGCAAGAGAACAGGATGCCACCGATGTAAAAGCTTTCCTTGAGACTGTTGAGAGGGTTTATATAGATTTTAGTAGTGATGCCCAATCGTTTGGTATACTCAACCACCTCCTTGAGATGCGCTATTGTCGACGCGGCCCGCTGGTACATATCGCTGCCTTCAAAAACGAGCTTGAGTTTCGCAAACGCCTTGTTTGGTGTGTCTGTGTCATATAGTTAGCGGTGATACAACTCTCTTGATTGTGCGTAGAATTCGTACCTCGGAAATCGAATCGCTGAAGTTCGTCAATACTAGTAGCCGATATACCCACAGCAGGAGATCGAAGCTCCATCCTAATCTTCTGCCACGTATGGTTGTGAATGTTCAACCGAGATAAGACATCTGCTGCTGCCCTTCTGGAAGAAGTTGGAATACCACAGTGCTCAAAAATGAGTTGAAGGATGTCGGAGTGTCCGATGTGGAAGCACATCTGTGATGCAGACAAGGATGGAAATGTATGAAGAATCTCATCCAAGACCTTCAAGACCTCAGCCTCTTTTAAAGCCAAATCCAGCGTATCGATCGTGACGATGTCAAAATCCACCTCACCAAACATCTGAGGCTGTCCCGTATCTTGCTTATCTCTAAACACGCTGCCAAACGTAAAGGTGCGCTGCAGGGGAGGAGTTTGCGAGTGTTTTGCCAACATTCGAGCGTGTCCCATCGTAAGATCGTAAGGCAGCTGGAGAACGGTGCCATTAGAATCAAGGAGTCGGACAGCATTGTCAGCCTGGTGCACCGTCTTGGGGTATATCGAAGTTCGTGTTGCTTCGAGGGCTCCATGGCGGCGAAATATGGCTACCAGCGCATTTTTGACAATGCTTTGGTTCAGAAGCTCGGCGGAACTAGGTGTGGTGCCATTCATGTCCCACGCGAAATTCTTAGCCGCCTCTACGGGCCGTGCAAACAGCGTCGACAACATTTTCTGGTAATACGGCGAATTAGGGTCCGCCAGTCCGGCCAAAGTCCTTCTGATGGTCTCGCTCTCCATCTGGACCGGCAATTTACCACTCTTGAGCAGATCAGCACTGGATGGCCGCTCTTTGGGGTTGTGGTTGACCAGCGAGAGCACAATCTCGGTTTGTGTCTTTTCAGGGGGGCGGAAATCTGAGGGGAGAACAGGGACAGGACGTCGAAGCTGCCCAAGGACATCAGCTTTTTGCATGCCCATCATAGGCAGATAGCACATTTCAAAGAAAATGATTCCGAGAGAATACATCTGCAATACGTCAGTTTCCACGTGTAGAGATACCAATAGAGAAACATACGTCGACTTTAGTGCTATACATCCCATTGGATGCAGATCTCACTTCCGGGGCAGAGTAATAGGCTGTTCCAATACTCCTCGTCATGTCATCTGCCTCATAGCCGTTGGCAGTGGTTCGATCCACGGAAAACTGGCCGCTGGTTGCCAAACCAAAGTCGCCAATCTTGACATTATCCACGCCATCGGCACTGCTTGCAATGAATATGTTCTCCGGCTTGAGATCACGGTGAACAATACTCAACGAATGGATGTGCGCCAGGCCTTCCAGAATCTGTCTGAATAGTCGCCACACTTCTGGAGTATTTTTATACAGCTTGCGCGCGATAAGATCTCTCAAAGTCTAAGATTTAGAGTTAGTGACTGCTCAAGAGGGGGTTTTATCAATCATTTATACGTACTCGCTTCTCGCAGTACTCCATGGAGATGTAGAGAACAGTTCGATAAGATCGTTGCATCCGAGCGCGACGCTGCAGGACAGCTAGCCTATCCTTCTCATGAAGCTTTTCTCGATGACCAACGGAGTCCACAATAGAGCTTTGATCATCGTCTTCTTCTTCATCAGAAGACTCATTGTCGTCCTCATCATCCTCGTCTTCGTCAGAATCATAGTTAAACTCTACTCCAGCATTGGACGAAATAAAATCCAGGCCACCAGTGCTTGTAGCGAACTGGATATCAATTCCAGCAGATTCGTTGCCCGTGTCTCGGGTATCCTCTGTGTAATCATCGGTTGACGTTTCACCCTCGGTATCGGTTGAATCAGGGATTTCTTCAACCCAGGTGTTGTAATACCGTACGACTGCAGGATGGCTAAGCTGTGAGAGCAGTCGGACCTCCTTGAGAATTTCCGTAAGGCTTGTCTGTGAGCGCTGTGTGATTTTTTAATGGCATATATCTGCCCGTCCAGCTTTTTCCTGGCCTTGACCACTTCTCCAAACCCGCCTTTACCAAGTCTTCCCTCTTCAACAAAATCTTCCGTGTACCGAGAGACGGCTGCTGACCTATTCATTGAATCTCGCCTGAGCCTCACGGGAAGGGCTTGCAAAGAACTAATAGACGGGGTGTGGGACAACATGGCAGAACTGTCTTCAAACAGGACAGGAGCATCTGTCGCAAGAAACTCACTAGCACCAAGTTCAAACGCTCTCGGCCTTTTCTGCCTATCGTCTTTGAAGAAACGGCTGACTAGCTCTTGGAGGGGTTGAGAAAGCATCAACGATTCCATCAGATTTTTAGGAGAGGAATATTTGCGAAGCACATCCAACCCAAAAACCATCTGTACGAAAACAATACCAAAGTCCCATATATCAGCCTTGGATGTGTATTGAGGCTTGGTGGCTGCCGCAATCTCAGGTGGCAGCCAGTACGCAGATTTTGCGGTGGTGAGCCCAATAGGGCCTTGCTTCTTAGAGGTGAGATTATGAATCTCTCTCTGATATGAGGCATCAGATATCTTTGGTACGATTTCGCCGGTAGATTCCCTAAAGAGAAGAATGTTCCCCGGGTGGATGTCTTGATGCGCTATGTTCTTGTTGTGGAGAAAGTTCAGCGCATCCAAGAGATCTCTTGTCCAAGATCGAACTTTTGCTATCTCGAGCTGGCCTGCTAGCTCTAGCAATTCCTCCAGCGAGCCTCTCTCAGCCAACGGGCTTAATACCCTCACCGTCCACGTGTTGGACGCAGTACGATCAGCGGCTGCACCACTCTCGACCTTAAAATCAAAAATATCGACGAGATGTCGGTGGTGAATCTTGTTTCCAATCTTGAGATCCTGTAGCCGAGATTCCAAAGACTGCAGCTGCTTCTTGAACTCTTTCTGATCTTTACCACTTGGACGCAGGACAGCCTCCTTCAAGGCCAATAACTGGTTTCCTTGGCCATTGGAGAGAACTGGACGCACGGTATAAACGGTGGAGGCCTCTCCGCTACGAGGGTCGGATTTGCCCGTGACAGATCTGAACGTCAAAGTATTTCCCATGCGATCAGTTAAGGTGCAGAATTGATCAAACTCAATCGTCTCGCCATTCGAGATCGAGGATGAGGATGGCCGGTGGGGGCTCAAGCCATTTGAGCGTCGGCTGAACTTTGACTCTCTCGCCTTTTGTTTCTGTCGCTGAAGCTCTTGTTGTAATTCTTCAGCAGCAGCCTTCTCCTTTTCCTTCGTCTCCTCTTCTTCGAGGCGCTTCTCCTTCTCCTTTTGCGCCAGCGCCAGCTTTGCCAAGGCTGCTTCATGGCTATCACGCTCTTCTTCCAGCGACGGCAGCTGTTTACCAGACGCCTTTGCCTGTGCAGCATCCTCAAGGATATCTTGAATACCCTCAACAATCTTGTAGACCATCTCTTCTGCTTCCTTGGCGAAAATCTTCGGTTGCGTTTCCAAAAACTTCTGAATCTTGAACAAGGTGACCTCTCGGAGGTAGTTCTGGCCCTTGAGGGTCAAAAGCGGCGGTGTCTTTGGATACGTCGCCGTAATAGTAAAGCCAACAGTAACAGCAAAATCTTCATCACTCGGGGCTTTTATTCGTATATCGAAAGACGGGTCAGACTTCTAAATGCATGTGTAAGTTGGCATGCGCCACCAAGGTCGAAGGTTGAGTATATGGGGCGGAATACCTTCCAGGCGCTGTGCGCCGCCGTATGCTGGATGAAATCATCTCCATAAATGGCTTCTAAGGCAAAAATCTCGTTCCTCTGGAGCTCTTCGTACTCAATCTTGGTCGTCGCATCCGGACCGGGGGGCTTGAGGCCCGGAAAGCTTGAGTCATCCTTGGAGTTTGTCGACGGCGACGTCAGTATCCTGGGTGTTTTCCACGCCATGGTCGCGTGATACCTAGGTAAGAGCCACAGCTAATGCCGTGACGCTTTACACAGAAGAAGCCATTGTAGAGACGGTTAGAGACGAGGGATAGTAAGGCTGGTGTGGTATGAAGGAGGAGGATTGTCGACGAGAGCCAGTAGCGCCTTGATGAAGCTATCCATACCTGGTGGCGGGGCAGTTTCATCACCTGGTTCGTCTAGCGATCCCATCAATGGTCAGCACGAGCCAAATAGCTGCCTGAGCCGCTAATTCTGTGCCTGTACAGGGCTGAGCCAGGACCTGTCCAGTTGGGCTACAGCGGCTGGGTGGCGATCGATCCACTGCCAGATTGCGGGAACCCGCTAGCTCACTACAGGGTCCTGGTAACCACTAAGTTACCTGGAACTCTATCGCCGCCGCGGCTTGCGCTGATAAGGGAAAAAAGCATTTCGTCACTGGCCAACACACCGACGGGCAAGTAAACAAACACACCTTCGCAACCATCAACCGCCGACCCTGCAGACACTGCAACGCTCCAACTTCTTCACCCGCAAGCTAATTGCAGATACGCCAATACAAAATACCGTCAAGTTTGTGCCGATTTTAATCAGGATTGCAATTGTTTGAGCCACTCTATCCAACATGCTGGGCTGGATGCTGGGGCGCGGGGAGAACGCGCCGGACGCGGCTGACACCGGAGGTATGTAAAATGGCTTCCATGATAGCAATATGATCGTGTTGGATATATCCTAATGATCTCTTTTTAACGATTAGACACGGCACTTCTCGATCAGCCAGACACTCCCGCTCCTGTTTTTGCTGCTAGATCGTTCAAAAGTGCTCTCTTCGGCACTCCTATTCGAGAGTCGCACCGAGTGTTACGGGACAGGGCCAAAGCAGCAAAATCGACAACCATGCCGGTGGACAATACGTTAGATACTCCATTGAAACCACAAGGCATCTTGCTGACCCCTGGTACGGGGACATCGAGGCCGAAGCGCGTGTCATTCAACCATGATCTTGCGACAACAAAGACCATTTCGCCGAATAATGAGGGGGCCGCAGTCAGCAAAAGAACCCGTCTATCTGACGTGCTTGACAAGGCGAGACGCAAAAGCACCACAAATGTTTCCAAGGTGGCCGAGCCCCGTATCATCAAGGACGAGTCGGATGAGGACGAATGGGAGGAAGACGAACTTGACGAAAATGGCGATTATTACGCACATGATACCACGGTGGACCTGAACGAGCCACACTCCCAATCGGGCAAATATTGGAAAGAAGAATTCGAAAAGTATCATCGAGAGGCACGAGCGGAGATGGAGAAGCTCCTCAAATACAAGAAACATCTCAAATCTTACGCGGAGGAGAAGGACTTGGAGGCTATCCAGCTGGCCCAGAGGCTCAAGGAGGAACAAGAAAAGGTGGTCGCCATGGAAAAGATGATTTCGGAAAATGCAAGCCATATGGTATCGAAACAGAAAGGCGCATCCAGCGACGAAATTACAGAGTTATTGGCAACTCTCACAAAGCAAACAGCTCTCGCAGCCCAATACCGACATAGGGTTCAGGAATTGGAAAGCCAGCTTGAAGAGCTGCACCAAGGGCGAGAAGAGGACGACGACGAAGAGAGAGAGCGCATACGGCTACAGGGAACGACTTCGCCGAATACGGCAAGAACTCTAGTCGAAACCCAACGAGAACTTCGACGATCTCGCGCACAACTCAAGGAGTTGGACGCCCTAAGAGATCAAGTGTCCTCTCTCAAGGCTCAGCTAAAAGCTGCTGATCAACGAAAGTCTGTAGATCACTCAGCTCCCGATGAGATCACCGATACGGTCAAGGTGAGAGCGCTCAAAGCTCAACTTAAACAAACAAGGGAAGAATCATCCAGGAAGGACGATGAACTTGGCCAACTGAAGAAGGAATTCGACTTGTTCAAGAAAGAGAGAGAAGCCCATGATTCGGATACCAAGGCCGTACTTGAACGTGCCCAAACCAAGATTACTGACCTCAAAAAGGAGCTCAAAACATTGAAGGCCAAAGATGCAGGCCGGAATCATAAAGCAGAGGAAAACAAGTTGGCAAGGGACACCGAGGATGAGGAAGCTTTACCGAGGCTCTCCGCGGCAACAAACGGTACTCGCAGGAGCATCGATGTGGCAGATCTTGAGAGACCCCGACATCTTGAAGGAGTCAATGCCAAGTCTCGAACATTACGAGACAAATTTCAAACTGATGGTACGCCGGGCCAGTCTCGCGCAACGGCAAAGTCAAAGGGCACAGCTGAGGCCTCTAAATGGCCGCCCTCTGCGTCGAGAACACCCAGAGAGGTCGTGTCAAAACGTAACCGGTCAGGGAGCGACGCGGGAGAGGACAACATTGCAATTTCCAGTATGCCCGTGCTCGCGAAATCCATGGCTCAGTCTAAGAAAGCGGCATCCATCGACGATACGGACGTCGAGATCGACCTTTTGCAGGACCGCTTTGCTCGTCTCGGCGGCGGTGACGCAGGCCAAGATAGAATAAAGGATGTTCCCAAGACCGGCAACAGCAAGGCATCATTACCACCAGAGCGACGAGCGGCTGCTCTAGCTCGAATTGAGAAGAGAATGGCCGAGAAGAGGGCTCAGCGACGAGATGGAACGGACAAGGAAAACGTACGGCCATGAAGAGACGACGTTGGTCTGAGCAATCTACGATAATACGTGTTTTTTATTTAGGGATCAGCGTTGGTGTTATTACAGGGAAATGGAGGGTGGTTATCAACATGATTTACTATGAGCGGGACCGAGTGTACTGCAAGCTGGAAGCTCTTGCTGCTTGGATTGGCATTGTTTTTTCTTATTTAATTTTTTCTTTTGGCTTTTGAATCTGTTCATGTTTATACCTATTTGTAACTATTGCTGGACAATGTTGGCGTGTATCGTATGAATCGCGATATCACACGGTCTAATACGGAACGGATGACGAGAGATAATGCAATTCAATTTTTAAACTTTACATACACATGTGCCAAAATGACAGCGCAGAATGAGATTCAGATCCAAGATGAAATTGCCCAGCTTGAGAGTCGTTTGCAAGAGGCAAAAGCTCGTCTGAGCGCTCTCGGCGCATCAAATCCTACCATCCCGTGTAAGTCTAAGAAGAGCCCATCGTCTATTGATCCCGTTTACTCACGCAAATAGCAACACCAGTCCGGCCTGCCCCATCGCCATCACCATCTTCATCAACGCATTTCCTCCTCCTGCTCTCTGATTCCGCCCTTCCCATCGGATCCTTCGCCTTCAGCAGCGGCCTGGAGTCCTTTGCGGCGCATAATGCCCGCGCCTCCTTCGGGGCCTTCCTCCCCCTCTCGCTATCATCCTATGCCTCCACGACGCTGCCGTTCGTCCTAGCAGCACATCGCCAGCCCGCAGATCTCGCATCTTTGGACGATCAGCTCGATGCCGCCGTCATCTGCACCGTCGGCCGGCGTGCCAGCGTCGCCCAGGGCCGAGCGCTGCTGAGCATCTGGGAGCGCTCGTTCAAGACGACGATCCTCCCGGCCAGCACCACAGACGCCCTCGTCCTCAAGGACTTCTCGGCACTGCTTCGTCGAGAGAGCACCAAGGCGGGTGGCGAGGCTCCTCTCGTCTCAGCGCACCTCGGTCCGCTGTTCGGCGCGATTTGTGCCATCGTGGGGCTGACGCTTAGACAGACGGCGTATGTCTTCATGCTGAGCCACGTCAAGGCGCTGATTTCGGCGGCCGTGAGGGCAAACATGTTTGGGCCGTATCAAGCACAGAAGCTGCTTGCGAGTGAAAACGTACAGGATTTGATTAATGTCGTGGTGGAGAGGGAATGGCACACGTCTGTTGAGGAGGCAGGGCAGAGCGTACCGGTTATGGATCTATGGGTTGGACGACATGAGCTGCTTTACTCGAGAATCTTCAACAGCTAAGTGGGATACTCTAGTATTCTTTTTCTCTTTAATATTAATATGGTATCATTATGAATGCTGTGCATGACACAAATCCTGTACTCAATCTACAGTTATAGATAAATCCCAAGCCAAATACCACCACAACGCCCTATTTACTCATCGCTGTCGCTATCATATCCCACGAGAGGCCCCGTAGATGCAGGCGCCGCTGGCTTCGATGCCACTGCAACCTTTGCTCTGCCCAGAGCGGCCAAAGTGCTACTGGAGAATACACCTGCGCTCTGCGCCGGTTGTTGTTGATTTGCTTCTTCTTGTGCTGCTGTTTCTGTCTCCCCAGCCGTTCCATCTTCAAGCAGAGGCCGTTCTTGATATTCCACCTCGTATCCTCGTCTTCCAGCCGGATTGACTGCGTTAGGGCCTTGTGCGAAGTGGATTTCGTCTGGGGCCTCGTAGCCTTCCAATCCATAGCTGCTCTCTAGCTTTCTTCTTTTTCTGGCCTCTGGATCTTTGCCCTCGATTTCGGCGATGAACTCCGCTGGCAGCGCCCTTCGGATAGCCTCGGCGGCTTGTTCTTCGATTCGTCGCGCTTCTCGAGCTCGTGCCATGGGGTTAGGGTCGGCTGTGGCCCACCTAACGTTCAGTACCTCATCGTGATCAAGAGATCTAGTGCTGGTCAGTGGGTGTTGAAATGTGAGAAGATGTGGTAATACGTACTGATGTGCCATGGCTTCCTTGGCGAATTCCGCATTTGCTTCGTTGACATAGGTGACAAAAGCAACACCCCGAGAATTCAACACGCGAACTGGAGAACAATGGTCAGTCAAGCCCAAAGCAAAGGCAGTGTAATTGTAGTTGGTGATGGCACTCACTCCGTTCAATCGGGCCCCATTCAGCAAAGTGTCGCGCCACAATCTCCTCAATGTCGTCTGTTACGTGTATGCGGCCGATGTAAATGGTTCTGTTCTGGCGCATAAAACTTCCAACGCCGCCCATGTCATCTCTGTAATCGGAGAATTTATCTCTACCGAAGGAATCGACATTCGGTGCCGAGAGGTCGTACGGGCCGGGGAGTCGGTGTAGATACATGCAGTCTGCTCCTCGCGGACACAATCCTCTTGCAAAGAACAGGCAGAAATAGCTTCCCGAAACGCCGTCGGCTTTCGTGTATCCGCTGTCGCGAGCGACGTTGCAGCGCCCCTTCGATTTCGTCTGCTGGTATGCCTCGTGGTCGCCACCCGCCCATTTGTTATACCTGGCTGGTATCAGCTGCCGTTCTACCACAGAATTGGGGGGTTCGCAATGCCTCATTACTCACCAAATGTTAAAAGTTGTTCCCGTCTGCGGTGGAGGCTCGTTGGTAAAGAAATCTGGGTCGACTTGCGGCCTGGCTGGCCTCCTCTTCCTGCGGATGATCTTCTTGACGACCTTTTTCTCGGTAGGAGCCGCGACCTCGCTGTTCGTCGTTGCAACAGCCATGTCCAGAGTCTCTTCGTCGGCTACCGGAGCCATTGCGATACCGTCTTCTTGTTGATCCGCCATGATTCGGTAAATTGAAGGACAGACGCTGATTTTGTTGCGATGACAAGTTGAAGCTTGATGCAACAATTTTGTCCAGCTCGACGCGCCGGCAAGGCTGTAGAAGGACAGTGGCGAAAATGGCAGGCGGTGAGGCTAGTGCAATCCCAGTTCTAAAGCTAAAAGGCCCCTCCTAAACCTTCCATTTGCTGCAATTGCCAGAGCCCCGCCATCTCAAATCTCAAGTCGAACTTCAAAGCTGCTGTTCTAACGGCTTGACGATACGTCTCTAAGTAGACTGATACCTCTTTTTCTTTCCCTTTACTACTATATATAAGAAGACGGTATTGCCGTCTATAAAGAACTGGTGTCAAGATGGTGAACATTACAGAAAAGATCAAGGAGTGAGTAGAACTGGTGACGCTATGAGAGGCCACGGCTGATGACACATTCAGGATCGAGGAGGAGATGAGGAAAACACAGAGTAAGTAAATATATGGAATATTGGTTACAGTTTCAGTGTCTTTACCGTCCCCTGAGTACTCCAAGAACCGCTATAGCGCACCTTGGCCTCTTAGGGCTGCCTTGTAAGCAGCTGCGATGCTATTCGGCAATACGACGCACACCTATTCCTTTTTACCTACGGAAAGCGTTGAATGGTGTGAAGATGGTATTCTCAAGAAGACGATTGATATATTCGACAGGCTAGCCATCATGAGTTTGGGATGGGTCATTTGATATATGTAATCGCAATGCATGTATTCGAACCTCATCCCCGTTGGCCAGTCGAGTATCTCATCGCTTGTGTAAACGGACAACGCTTCCCTACAACCTGCTTGGTTACCATATAATACACGCCAATACACTTTTTATCAAATTTGTCATACAGTCTAGCTAACCATGAACATAGAAAACAAGGCGACTGGTACGTATTTGAATGATTCCCATTAATCGACCACGGCTGACAAAAGGTCAGAATACCATTTGGGTCTCTTGAAAGGGTAAGTCAAGTCAAGTCTGTCTTTCTACTTAAACCACCCCTAACTTGACCAGAAAGCTCGCACGTCTCCGAGCGCAATTACTAGAGCCAGGGCCTGGAGGCGGTGGTGGTGGTGGCTCTGGATTCGACGTGAGCAAAAGCGGCGATGCCCGAATATCTCTAGTTGGTTTTCCTTCAGTAGGAAAGTCAACGTTTCTATCCAAAGTCACCAAGACCAGATCCGAAGTAGCCTCATATGCATTCACAACCCTCACAGCCATTCCCGGAGTGCTGGAATACGGTGGTGCTGAAATTCAGCTACTCGATCTGCCAGGTATTATCGAAGGTGCTTCCGAGGGCAAGGGACGAGGTCGACAGGTTATTTCGGCTGCCAAGACGAGCGACCTGATTCTCATGATCCTAGACGCAACGAAGCGAGCTGAGCAAAGAGCTCTGCTGGAGGCAGAATTGGAAGCTGTCGGCATCAGGCTGAACCGCGAGCCCCCGTAAGTAGAAAGAGATGTGATTTGAACACCACGTTCTATCGGCTAACAAAAGATGAAGAAATATCTATCTCAAAATCAAAACAGCAGGTGGTATGAAGATTACGTTTCAATCTCCACCCAACAGGCTGGACGAGAAGATGGTCTTCAACATCCTCCGCGACTACAAGATTCTCAACTGCGAAGTGCTCATCCGGGACTCAGAGGCCACCGTTGATGACCTCATCGACATCATCATGAAGGACCACCGCAAGTACATCAAGTGCCTGTACGTCTACAACAAGATTGACAGCGTGTCGCTCGACTTTCTCGACAAGCTCGCTAGAGAAGACCACACCGTTGTCATGAGCTGCGAGCTGGATCTAGGCATCCAAGACGTCATCGACAGGTGCTGGAAGGAGCTCAAGCTGATTCGCATTTACACCAAGCGAAAGGGCACCGATCCGGACTTTGGCGAGGCTTTGATTGTGCGGAGTAACAGCACTATTGAGGACGTGTGCGATAGGATCCATCGCACGCTAAAGGACACATTCAAGTACGCCCTTGTTTGGGGCGCCAGTGCGAGACACATACCTCAGAGGGTGGGATTAGGGCATCCCGTTGCGGATGAAGATGTCGTGTACATTGTGACGGCGTGGAAAGCATAGCACAATAGCACAAAGAGAAACCATACAGTCAACAATGCCGTTCTCTCCCTAATCGGGATGAAGTGTAATCGATGAATTGCTTCCATGAAGTCGCTATACAGCTTCCACTTGGTAGTTGTATTTCTCAGTCATGGCAATTAAAAGCATAAAATAAAGATGAAAATGTTCATGTCGACCCTTTCCGGCATCACCACAATAGGGCACGTACTCAATACGTACGTAATCCGGAAAACGCCAAAGCCCCTTAAAAACCCACAAGTTTCCCGCGATAGCCTCTAACCCTTAGTTCCGAGGTCTTGCCCAACCTAGTTGCTTCCCCCCGTCTCTAATCATGACGAGAGCGTTTAAAAAAAGGAAGCAGTCGTTAATGTACAAAAGAAATAACCCAGACCAAACGAAGCAATATTAAAAATGAATATAAAAAGGTACACAAGGCCCCCAAATCAGCGAAGCCGCGAGGTCAGGGTGCGCTCAGTCGTCTTGACGCTTCTAGCACCAAGAGGGTTGTCGACCTGAGCGGACCTTGTGCCGAGGAGGTTCTCGTCGGTGTTGAGTTTCTTAGAGCTCGCCTGAGCGAAGAGAGATTTTGGTTTGGCCCTTGAACACACACAGATTCTGTCAGTCTCTTGGATTCATGGAGATTGTGGTGGCTTTTGGGCGTTGGAGATAAAGTTGGAGGGCGACGACATACTTGGTGACTTGCTTGCTGCGTAGTGCAGAGAGCTTTGCTGTGCAGGGGCTCATGATGGTATCGGAGGGAGAGACGTATTGCTTGACTCTGTACATACAAGAAGATGTTAGCAAAAAGATGAAGAATAGTGAAAGGGGCAGAGACGGATTTGGTGACATACCCATCCTGAGCCATTCTGGATTGAAACACCTGGCGATGGTACTCCATGCTCTTCACGTCCTTGCCGAGAGGCTGGCCATCGGCTAGAGCGGCGTTGACGTCTCTGTCACCGAGGATCTTGTTGCTCGACATTGTGCTTTTTGTCTGTTGTGTAGGGTTCAGCAGTGCTGTGCAAGTAGGTTGTTGGTTGGTTGTGTGGTTTAAAGAGAGTTTGTGCTGCAACAAGTCAACCGTGAATGACACACACCGCAGGAAAAAAGAAAGGCAGGGGGGGCAGCAGCCTTTTTTGTAAACGTTCCAGAAATGCAAGCGTTAGCTATTCAGGCTAGTTTACAGCATAAACAAGGGGTAAAAAGAAAAAAGTATGACGTCCGCCCAATTCATTCATGCAATCGGAGTGAACGAAAAAAGTAAACGAATGATGGACGTTGGCTGGGCAACAGAGTTTTGCCACCTTTTGATTTCCTTGGTATGCATGAAATCCGGTGTGGAGTCGGCAACGGCACTTGTTGGCCAACAGGATGGGGGGGAGGCTCTTTTAGCTTCAGTTTACCCGGAACTAGAATGGGATTTTGGTATGAGACTGGGGGAGTGTTTTAAGAAGATGGGGAGAAACAAAGACTTGTTTTCGGAGTTTAACAAGGGGTGATTGATGATTTGTGAGTCATGGGTATGTGAACAAAGATCAAGAGAGCTGATGGGGTGTTGGAGACAATTGTTTGTAGGATGTTAACAAGTGTGAAAGCGAGACGAAAGAGATCCATGGATGTTGCTAGACACTCAATAAAGGTGCAAGAATTTCGTTTATAAAGTGTGTTATAATATATATACGCTATTTGCAATGCAACAAACATCTCGAGATTACCCTAGTTCCCGTATTTTACAAACCAATGACAGATCAAAACAAGACATTCTAAACAGACCAGCCATTCTTTCATTACAACTTGGCAGTGTGCTTGATTTTGGTGCCAGGCTCGGCAAGCTCAACGCCGTACCTCTTCAACAGCTCCGCCGTCTTGGCCTTCTGCCACTTGAGCTTGGCCGCCGTCTCCTTGCCGCGCTTGTTCTCGTTGCGGCCCATCTGCTGCAGATGCACCTCATCAGGGCCGTCGGCCAGACGAAGCGTTCGGATGCCAGCCCACATGTTGGCCAGGGGAGTCTCCTGAGAGACACCGGCACCGCCGTATGCCTGGACGGCGCGGTCAATGACGTTCAGAGCGGTCTGGGGAATGAGGACCTTGGCCTCGGCAATCTCCGTGAGAGCCTTCTTGGGGCCCTCTTGGTCCATCTTGACGGCGGCGTTGAGGACGATGAGGCGTGCTGCATCGATCTCAATGCGCGACTTGGCAATCCATTCAAGGATGACGCCGTGTTCGCGCAGGAGCTTGCCGAAAGGCTTCTTGTTTTCGTCGTTGACACGCGTGAGCATCCAGTCGAGAGCTTGCTCAGCCTGTGGAAACAAAGACATTAGTAAAGGGATTTGATCTGTCTGTAGCAGCAACAACTTACAGCGCCAATGCTGCGCATAGCGTGGTGAATACGTCCAGGTCCCAGTCGACCCTGGATGATCTCGAATCCGCGGCCCTCGCCGAGCACCAGGTTCTTGGCCGGAACGCGCACGTTGTTGAAGGTGATGTGGCCGTGGCCGTGGGGAGCGTCGTCGTAGCCGTAGACCTTGAGCATTCTCTTGATGGTGATGCCAGGCAGACCAGCAGGGACCAGGATGACTGACTGCTGCTTGTAAGGATCGGCGTTGTTGGCATCAGTCTTGCCCATGACGATGTAGAGCTTGCATCGAGGGTCGCCGGCACCGCTGGACCACCACTTGGAGCCATTGAGAACGTAGTGGTCGCCGTCGCGAGTGATCTGGAGCTGAATGTTGGTGGCATCCGATGACGCGACCTCAGGCTCAGTCATCAAGAAAGCCGAGCGAATCTTGCCCTCCATCAGGGGCTTCAACCACTCCTCCTTCTGCGCGGCATTGCCGTACTTGGCCACGACCTCCATGTTGCCTGTATCGGGAGCAGCGCAGTTACACGCCTCCGAGGCGCTGCGCGAGCGGCCCAGCCACTCTGCCATGAGGGCATACTCGAGGTTGGTCCAGCCGGGAGACTCGGCGTAGAAGCCCTTGGGCAGGAACATGTTCCACAAGCCCAGCTTGCGTGCCTTGTCCTTGAGCTCCTCGATGATGGACGGGTGGTTCTCCCAGCGGTTATCGCCCTCGCCAACCTGGGCTTCAAGTACGGGATCGGCGCTGTCGACACCTGTTAGCTCGTCGGTACAGATGATAGTATGGGATGTCGAGATTCGTTCGGAGGGCTTACGGGATGCATTCTTCCTCGACAAACTTGGCGACAATATCAATCTTCTGTCGCGCCGCCTCGCTGACGTGTGCTGAAACCTATATGATCAATCGCGATCCGTTAGTCCATGTATCATCCACTGCAATCCAATGCAACCGAAAAGAATAAGCAGGAGAGCTTTCAATAGCTTACAAGAGCTGGGATTCGAGCCGACATGATGGCGAATGATGTACCAAGTCAGTACACTAAAGAGAGAAATAGAAAGAGAAAGTATAAAGTATATAAGGAGAACTTGGACCAAGACTTCTCCGCAAAAAACGTGAAGCTGTCAGATCACCAAAGACGCTGCAATGGTCTGATATTTATCTCGAGCAACGATGCGGAGCCGAGGCCAAGCAAACGCCGTCGGGCCACGATTCGCGGAGAGATTCTGGGGTAAGCCGCAAGCCGAGGTGCAGAGTGGGGCCTCACCGACACTGATGGCGACTGCCTAGAGTGCTGTTTCTGCAGCGATTTAGTGGGTGACCTTTGGCTGCTACAGGGAGGCGGTTAGTGGGCGGCAGTACGATTGAAGATTAGTAGAGCCCGGCACTTCAACATCCTGTAATTGAATCTATACAAGCACGATTTGATGAATGGCTAGAGAGGCAAACGTATAATCAAGTCCCATAGCATGGGATTGCTCCCAGCTACGCATAGAATCTATAGCCCCATAATCCCTTGACAAGTAGATGTATGAGATGACCGTATCAAAAGCTCTCCTCTTCCCCCTCTCTTCTCTCCCATAGCCACTAAGTCGGAGCCGAGGCTACGGCTTTGCGATCGCACCACCATCTTGAGCAATTGCAAGCTCCCATCCCATCAACCAAAGAAGAAAAAACAAGAAAATCAACCCAGACACAAAAAGAAAAAAGGAATAAAAAGGGGACAAAATATTACTTTCCGCACAAACACCAACATGGCCTCGTTGTTCCATACTCTACTTCCAGACAAGAAAATGCATCAGCTCGAGCACCGGGTATGCTGTTTCTGGTTGTTCACGCTCATTCTCTGACCAGTCTCGTATCATCCAATTATCTGTCGTCTTTTCTCCGCTTAGCAAGCACAGCCGTCGCGATCGTTGTCGATGTGGATATTGATGGGGTCGTCAAAATCGCCGCTGTATTCCTCAGACTCTTCTTGAGCCAAAGCATTTCGAGCAATAACTGTCAATTGTTAGCCTATAGTCTTTTTGTTTAATCTTGTCGATAACATAGTCGCCCCGTACCCTCAAATGCTTGGTCAATGTTGATGGCCTCCTTTGCACTCGTCTCAAAGTATGGGATGTCGCCCTTGGATTGGCAGAAAGTCATGGCTCGCTTGGTCGAAATCTAGTCTGCATTAGCTACCCATACTCTCTTGTGGATGCGAACAAAAGGGTATTCCTTACCACTCGTTTGCTCTCCTCCACATCAATCTTGTTTCCAAGAACAACCTGTAGAGTAATCAGCCAAAGCGTCCAGCTGAAGAGCAGCTACAGCCATCACACTTACAAAGGGGAAGTTGGGGGGATCTCTCGGAGAGGCCTGGATCAGGAACTCGTCTCGCCAGCTGTCCAGTGCCTCGAAGCTCTTGGAGTTGTTGACATCGTACACCAGAACGCAGCAGTCGGCTCCTCTGTAGAATGCGACGCCCAGAGACTGGAATCGCTCTTGTCCGGCAGTGTCCCAGAGCTGTCCGAACATTAGCATCCTTGAACCTATGACCCTTGTCTATCCTCAAACACCTCATACCTGCATGGTGACTTGTCGGTCGTCCACCAGGACCTCTCGCGTTAAGAAATCAGCGCCGATAGTCGCCTTGTAGCTTGCGCTGAACTTCTTGTTGACCTAATATTCCAAAATATCATTTCGCCGGTTAGCCGTCGTGTGCCTCAGCGGTAGATCGGAGTCGTGGCAGGATCACGGCTTACGTATTGGTTCATCAAACTCGTCTTGCCCACACCGCTATCTCCAAGGATGATGACCTATCAAGCAAAGCAACTTTAGCATCGCTCTCACGCAGCGCAGTACCGGTGGCGGAGCCTCCATACCTTGAGAAGGACCTTCTTGTTGCGCGAAGACATCTTGACTGGTTATCGTCGTACACTCGGGGCTCCAATGACGTGATAGATATGAGCCAAAAGCACAGCCGCCGCGAGCGAAGAGGCCTTCTCTGGGTGCTTCTGATGGCGGAAAGACGATGATGGATATCGAAAAAGAGTGTTCGGATGTGTGATGGAAGAAATCAGCGTCGCAAGCGTCACGAGACCTTGAAATGCTGGCTGCCTATACTTTTGAGGCTTCAATGACGAGGCTGGCTTTTGCTTTGGATTGTTGATGGCGGGCAGCGATTTAGCGCCCACCCAACGGTACCTATTAGTAGGTACCTAGACGCCCAGATATCGGTGTCGCAACCGCGGTAGGCCGCTTGTAGCTTAGCTCCATGCATAAATGTAGCCTCCGCATGATGATGCCCATAATTAAGTCATCCAGATGCTTGCACGTGATGAGGTACCTTTACGCCGTTATCATGAGGCAAAGCTACCATAGCTCTAGGTACAAGTACATGTGCACTCCCTGGCATCCATCTCATATCGCTTGTCACCAAAGAAAGACGAAGCTTCTCTTCCTCAACATCTGCATTGATCCCGTGCTTCTACACACTGCAATCGCGCTGATGGCCCTGACGAAGCTCCCGGCGCTTTGCCATGGCGGATGACGATCTGCTGGAAAAGGTTCACAGCCTCAGCGACTTGGAGCTGGCTGTACTGCTGTGTCTAGTCAATCGAGAGCACGTCCTGATTAGCACTCCGCCGGCAGCCATTGATGACTTGGTGCAAGAGCTTCAGCTGGTATGCGACTTTTCATACACAGCCTCGTCATCCCCATTGTTCCAGTAGCTGACACTGACACACGTGCAGATAGCAAGCAAGACATACAGTCTCAAATCCGTCGTCGTCAACTGCCACCCGTCCACGACACTTGAGGATTTCGCCTCAGCTCTGCTTCTCCAGCCTCAACAGACTCCCCTCAACTCCGCCTCTCCGGCCATCTCGCCGTTCACCCGAAACGATTCATATTTTGCGCTCAACTCGCTTTCGAACCACCGATCCTCTACACCGCTCAGCCCCCGTACTTTCCTCTCTCCGCAGATCGCGCACTTTGTCATCGCAAAGAACCTCGACCGCGCCCCACGAGTCGTCCAGATCCAGGCACTCGAATTGCTGCGCACGCGACGCATCTTTACTCGCACATCGGTACAGGCGGCGCCGAAGCAGTTTGTCTTTATTCCTGTTTTGGGAGCCGCAAGCGGAGGTGAAGCCCATGTGACGGCGCATCTCAATGACTTCTTCTCGGTTGCGCACTGGCATAATCCAGAAGATGGATATGTCAACTTGGATGAAGCTGAAAGTCGCAACAAGGATGACGATGAGACGGCATCCACGGAGAGCGTTGTGAAGAAGGCGTCAAATGACACGACGCCATCGACGGCCTTAATATCAGATATTGTAAGTCATGGTCGCAAACCCCTGAGGTCTAGCATCGTTATTTACAGGCAACCTCAGGAAATCAGCCAACTCGCAAAGCTAAGCCAGGAAGTCCAAATCGACGTCGATATACTTCGATACCAGATGAATATCATCTCCTTCCTTCGAATGCACCGAGCAGTCGCAGGTGGCATCACGCCTGCGGCAACGAAACATCTCCACCAGCTTGTCAAGAGTCTTGCCCCTTTACATAAGCTTGATTTCGTGACGCCTGCTCTGATCGGGCTAGCTGTGAGAAAAGTCTATCTCCACCGTATACGCATCACCGAGCCTGAAAAGGAGAGAAGTATGCAATGGGGGAGCCAACTCGAGGCGGTGGAAGCGCTGCTCGAAGATGTCGGTCCCGAGGAGGTGATGGAAGAGGTTTTGGAAATGGTTACGGCGCCTTTGTGAAAAAATCTTGTATTTTTGCTCCATGTTGATTCTTTCAACCCGAGCCGGCTTGTCGCCAAACAAAAAAGACAAGCCCCCTTAATAATTTCCCAAGTATACATAATATAGGTAGAATATCGGATTCCAAATGGCATCAACACCACATTAAATATGCTCCTCCCCAACAGCGTACATGTCATACAATGAATAATATGTTTGACAATGTAAAATAACCGATTCTAGAAGCACATTACAATTAAATATCATGAACCGTTTAATTCATAAAAACGCCGTTTATGAAACCTCCTTGATCTTGCATGACCAGCCCGAGCCAGGAGCCAAAAGCGGCAGACTAAAAAAAAAGAGAAAACGTTAGCCAAATACACACCAGCATCGCATCATCAGAAAAGGTCATAGTCTTACCTAGCTCCAAGACACCAGCCAAGCTCATTACCCTTAATCTTCTTGGCAACCTTGACCTCGCGATCAATGGGCATCTCATATCCGGTGTGCAGCAAAGCCATCATAAAGTTCAAATCCAGACAGTGCTCGGGTCGGTCCTCAAGCTCCTCCAGCGCACCAGGGACGCTGGAAAAGACGTCCCAGGCCTCCTTGCCGGCGCAGACCTTTTGGGTGAGATCGTGCATCTCGCGGAGAGTAAAGGAGTCGGGCATGCCGAGGGGCTTGGTGCGGTCGTAAAAGTATGAGAAGATGTAGACGTCCTCCTTGGCAAAGGTCTTGGCCAGGGTCGGCTGGTGAACACCGTTGAACGAGCAAGGAGCGAGGGTGCAGTCGGCGTCCTTCTTCAAGATCTTCTCGGCAATGTTGCGGCATTGGGCCGGGGAGGGCTGGGAAGGTCCGGTGAAGTTGAAAGAGCGGGCTTCGCCGCCGTTGACCTCGACGTCGATGGCCTTGGTGGTGCCGGGGGCGATGCAGGGGTGCACAATGGGTGAGTTCATCCAGGTTTGGTCTTCGCCCTTGACCTTGACCAACTCGTCAATCAAAGCGGAGTGGAGAGCCTTGCGAGCAGACATCAAGCCGTAGCCAAGGTGAGAGTGCTGGTACAGGTCGAACTTGTGACCGCCAAAGTCAAGCTCATACTTGTGATCGCCAGGAGCCAGCTTCTCAGGCATGCCTCCGTCCGGAGCTCCCTTAAAGGTAGGCTCGAAGACAATCTGGGTTGAGCCACCGCCGAGATCGAAGACAGCAGCAGTCTCGCTCTTGTCCGGGCCGCCAATCTTGCCGAGGAGGTAGTTGGTGGTGATCCAGGCATACACACCCTCGTCCGAACCGTCCATGATGGCAACTCCGTTTTGCTCAGCAGACACGACCGGGAAGGGGTAGTCCTGCTCCAGGTGTCGTCTAACCTCGACCAAGATGGCGTCGGCGAGCTCCTTGCCAATGAGACGCAGACCGGCGGTAGCCTTGACAGCGACGGGAGAGCACTTCTTGAGCTGATCGGGGACGTGTTCCATGGCCACGGCCATCAAGGCGTCGAGACTCTTGGCAGCAGCAACGGGATCGTTCTTAAAGGCGCTCAAGCCACCGACAGACTTTTCAGTCATCTTGAACTCCTCCTTCTCGAGCTCGGGGATGGGACCGCAGTTGTTGAACTTGTAGACGTGGATTCGCGAGCCAGTGCTGCCGGCGTCGATCATAAGGACATACTGAACGATGGGCTTGTCCTTGGAGTAGGACTTGGAGCACTTGTCGGTGCCGTAAGAAGAGTCGACGGGAGCCTGGCCGCTATTGGGAGCGCCGTTGCCAGCAGCGGCAGCACCATGGTTGGCGGCGGGAGCAGCGTTAGCAGCAGGAACATTGTTGTTGTTCGAGGAGCCTTCACCCAGAGGGCTCTTGTTGTAGACCTCGACACCGGTGGGAGACAGCCAGTAGAACAGGATCATCAAGACCAGGACCAGCGCACCCGTCTTGAGCCACCGCGACTTCTGCGACTGCGACAGCATGGTTTCTTTCATGCTGGACAAGAGGCCTTGGTTTCGATGACTCGGGTAGTATCGATCTGTCTTTTCGTGGGGGTCGTAGGCAGCGTGCTTGTGCTTGGTGGGCAGCGACACTGAAGTTCTCCTCATCAGGTCGCGGGGCGATCAAAGAGAGACGCCGCAACGCATTAAATAAGGCAAAAGGAAAGACAAGAGTGAGTGAAGAACAGTTGGATTGCGGGACGAACAACGGCACAAGGTTTCATTAATTTAGGTGGAAATGATTGGGATTGGGAAAAGGAGTCTCAGCCAAACAAACTTCTTCCGGGGGTGTGTGTGGAGGGGCGAACAAGGCAAGGCACCAAGTACCCGATCACGGTATCTTGTATGGAGGGGTACTTTGCACATCCACAAGCGGCGACGCTACAGGGTCAAAGGAGCCATGGGCATTCGTGGCCAAGATTGACGAGCCATTCGCCACATTCCACAGCCCCTGAAATCGAGCGTCTCGAAGCCATCGCCCCCCTGGATGATGCGTCAGTGGGTCGCCTTAGGCCTGAAGCGCTGGGTTTTAGCGGAGCGCTGCAGGGTAAGTGCCGAGGGCATTTTACAAGGTGGCAGGATGAGAATGTGATGGAGATGATGAAGATTCAAGGCAAATCTGAGAAACGCTGATGCAAACTCGAGCGTTCATTCTGTTGGAATCAGTGAATTATTATTGCGCATCGTGCTTGTCGCCGTCGATTCATTATCTGCCAGGGATCTCGGATTTAACACAGCGGAGTTGTCTTTGCCAAAGTCCGCTGCTTGGCTGTACAGTAGCTGGAAGCTTCGTCGATTCGTACGCCATTTGCTGCCTTGATATCCAATAAATATCCATCTGACGTCGGCTCAACTCAACCCTTCCCTATAGACTCATACGCTTCACCATTTCCCGCCGTTACAAGATACTCATCGCACTCAATCTAGAATTTTTCGAAATACGCTACTTTGAAATTGCAGCCTATTGTTTACTCAGCGCTTAATCCTCACCACACTCGTTCAGGCATCAAATACACCAGCCAAAGATGGACGTTCACCTCCTTGTATACGACTTGTTTCAGGGCTTAGCCCGCCAAATGTCCATGGGACTCCTGGGATTCCAGCTCGATGCCATCTACCATACCTCTATCGAGCTCCAAGGCCGCGAATATGTCTACGACGGAGGCATCATTTCCATCGTCCCGGGCTCATCGCACCTTGGCCAGCCTTTGGAGAGGCTACACCTCGGCAAGACAAACCTCCCCATGGATGTGATTGGAGATTACCTGGAGTCAATACGATCGATTTTCACGATAGAGGTATGTTGACATGTTCAGCTGCGACTCATACGAATAAGCGGTTGCTTACTCCCAGCAATAGGCATACGATCTGTTCCGTCACAACTGCAACAACTTTACAGATGCATTTTCAAACTTCCTTCTCGGCAAGGGTATCCCAAGCCACATCGCACAGATGCCACAGGCAGTTCTTGACTCGCCATTTGGGCGCATGCTCATGCCTCAGCTTACCCAAGGCGTAAATGCCAGTAGACAGAACGGCTCCATCCTGGGACTGCAGCAGAGTTCCCAAGCCATTGCACCCGTCAAGCCCGCCTCATCTGTCAAGAATGTGACTGGCCAGTCGGAGCTATCAGCCCTCCTGGACCTAGCGAAGACGTCCTGCGCAGTTGTCTACTTTACTTCGGCGACTTGTGCACCATGCAAGATGCTGTATCCCTTGTACGATCAGCTAGCCGAGGAATTTGCAGGCAAAGCAACCTTGATCAAGATTGACATTGCGCAGCCACAGGCCAGTTTGGTTGCCAGTCAATACTCGATCAGCGCAACTCCCACATTCGTTACTTTCCTCAAGGGAGAACAAGAGAATAGATGGTCTGGTGCTGATCAGGCTGCTCTCAGAGGGAATGTCCAGCTGCTGGTACAGATGGCACATCCCAGCCACCCGCATGAGAAGCTACGGCTTCCCACATTTGCCAATCCCAATTCGAAGCCTGTATTATTTGGAAAGGTGCCGCCGATGCAGAAGCTGATGGCTAAGATGGGGGCGGAGATTTCGAGTAGGTCCGAAGT
The DNA here is from genome assembly GCA_003439915.1 of Trichoderma atrobrunneum. NCBI lineage: Eukaryota > Fungi > Ascomycota > Sordariomycetes > Hypocreales > Hypocreaceae > Trichoderma > Trichoderma atrobrunneum. The sequence goes on along the minus strand of PNRQ01000049.1, from coordinate 18,320 downwards.
TGAACACCTGAGAAGATTCATCGAAGACCGCACCAAGGGCGAGGCTCTAGATGCTGTGCTGCCAAATATGGGACACATGGCTAGTTTCCTTCAGGAGTCAGTCACCAAGCTGCCTATCGACACACTGTTTACTATTGTTGATCTCTTCCGGTGTGCTCTTCTGGATCCCCGAGTCAGTGGGTATTTTGCCGAAGAGACATCACACAAGACGGCGGTGACTATCCTCAATACCGTCAACGAGCAGAGCGAGTGCCCATACGCCCTGCGTCTTGTCACTTTGCAGATGACATGCAACTTCTTCTCCACCCCCTTGTTTCCAGATGAAATTCTGCGGAACGAGCACCTTCGAGCACCAATCACCCGATTAATATCAACTAGCTTCCTCGATGATGGCCACAGCAATACTCGCGTGGCGGCATCGTCTCTCTTGTTCAACATCGCTCTGACAGATCGCAAATCAAGGCTTGGGGAGGCCAAACCAAGTCTACCAGATGAAGATCTGATCGAGCTTGCGGCATCTGTCGTAGAGGCAATTGCTCAGGAAGAGACATCGGCAGAAGCTCTTCAGGGCATGCTCTCTGCATTAGGTCACCTAGTCTACTTCACAAATCTTCAAGGAGAGCTGGCTGATCTCCTTCGAGCTTTGGATGCCGAGGGAACAGTATTAGCAAAGAAGAAGGCTTTCCCAAAGGAGGCACTGGTTACAGAGGTGGGAAGTGAACTCCTGGGAAAGGGCCTCAGAGCACCATGAGGATAATTAGAAGGTTGCATTTTGATGATGACATGATGACAACGATAGATCTCTTTATTAAGCTTAATACGATCAATCTCATACAATATCCTATTCATTGAAAATTCTTTTCCTCTGAACTCTCGTTATCAACTCCATTGTATATCTGAGCATGCCAATACCTTAGCACTTCCAGATGGGAATACTTTGGTACTTCTGTCAATCTCTTCACTGCAAAAATGCTGCTGAGTCATCGGCACAGCTTCCCACCGCCCCACCTTGCCGCAACCCTTTTAAGCAGCCATCGGCAGCCAATCTTTTCGATTTTTTTTCTTCTTTTCTTTCTTTATCAAAAAGCCAACTGAGCTGCCACGACCCTCACCCAGCTACCTATAGTAGTAACCCACGGTGTTGCGTTGCCTTTCCCCTCGTGGGAAACGCTCAGAAGAGTAAAACCCTTGGATATAGGAAGTCTGCCGCTACGTTTTTAATCAGTGGGCGGTAGACGCCAAGAAGGGGGGACATGCCAGCTTTTTCCAAAGCTCGGGATTAATTTTCCTTTTTGTGTGCGTTCGTGTAATGCGCCCTTGCTGTAGTGCTAAAGTACGGCTGAAGAGCTGAAGAGCTGAGGAGGGGCTGTGCAATTTATCAGCTGCTAAACAGATGCATTTTGTTGGGTCGATTTGAAGTCCCTCGGATGTTTGTTTTGTTCAGCTGAGAAATTGGCTGCCTCGCATCGTGTAGTGCCTTGAGATTCTTTGGGGAATTGTGCTCGTGATGGTTTGAGTGCGAGTGAAGGGCAGAAATGTCTGGTAGCACGAAGGCATCATCTATGACGCAAATGTCTCAAATTATCTGTAAAGAGCCTGCATAGTAGCTGCAGGTTTCACTGTATTTAAACAAGAAAAAGCAAAAGCTCGATGGCTATTGGTACATGAAGCAAGTCTGCCGAACAGAGAGCGTGGATGAATCCATCACGACTTTCCCTCGCTCAGATTCTCGATGCCGTTGCTTCGATACTGCTCCCTCACGAACTCTTCAATCTGGGTATCATGCTCTGGTCGATTGGGAGGCCCTGGAGGCACCTCTTCATTCTCCTCCACCTTGTTGTCTGGATTTGATCCGCCGATGAGAGGGGCGACAGCCGGAATGGCATGCGATACTGTCGCGTGCATGTTAGCTTTGGTTGTCAGATGTACATCGAGGAGCCATCATCATGTGGCTATTCACACATTCAACTCTGTGTGTTGAGAACAGTAAAAAGAGAGAAAACTCACTCTTATCGACAATAGTCTTAACTGTCGAGTTCCCTTCGCTCTCGTGCTGGTGAACCCGGCTTTCGATTGCCTCCTTGTCGAGCTGCTCCTTGAAAGTCGGCGGTTCTGCCGCCGGGCTGCCATTGTCGTTCTTCTTGGGGGAGCTCATCATGTAGTTGACTTTGTCGTATTGGTCTCTGAGAACATTAAAGAGAATAAAGTCAAATATAGGCCAGAAGTTGTAACGTCAATTGCGACTTTGCCGACCTTGGATTCTTTAAACGATGTCATGGCTGGCGCTTTAGACTTTCGATCTTACAGCGAAATGTGACGTCAAGATTGAGACTTTGGCTGGGTGTACTGTAGATCAGTGACAACAGTGGAGGAGATACAGAGGACTTGGCCTGCTGCTGTCAGGAATTATAGCGGCTGGCTTTAGCGCTGCTGCTAAGGCTCTCGGGGGGTCCGTCAACGGGGCTGATAAGATAAGCAATGGAAATCATTCGTTTCCTCTTCCATGTGATGATTGACAAGCCGCGATATTTTTCTCCATGACAACAAACTGGTGATTGAATACTGAGTTTCTTTTTCTTTCCTTGTATCTATTATAAAATTTCATTTGTTTGATTCGATATAGACAAACAAGATACACACTTCCTTCAATAATGGGTTCGCAAATCGCCCCAATTCCGATTACCATCGTCACTGGATTCCTGGGCTCTGGCAAGACGACCCTCATCCTCAACCTCATCCCCCAACTCCGCGCCCAGAATCCCTCGTACAAACTCGCCCTTTTAAAGAATGAGTTTGGCGACCTTGCGGTAGACTCCCAGCTGGCCTCCAGCTCAGCCATCTCCGGCGTCCAAGAATTGCTCAACGGATGCATTTGCTGCAATCTTGTGGGCCAGCTGGGCCCTGCGCTTGGAGAACTCGAAAAGACTGTCGCGCCAGATCGCATCATTATCGAGACGAGCGGATCTGCGTTCCCGGCGACCCTAGCGCTAGAGGTTAACCGAATTGCGAGAGATACGGGCAAATATGTGCTTGACGGAGTCATCAGCGTCATTGACGTGGAGAACTGGAAGGGCTACGAGGACACAAGCTATACGGCAAAGATTCAGGCGCGGTATACCGACTTGATTGTGTTTAACAAGTGGGAGACTGCGGGCGAGGACCGATACGATGAATGTCTGGATAGAGTGGGCGATTTGGACGTCGATGTGGCCCGTGTTAAGAGTGACAAGGGTTTGGTTGACATTGGCGTCGTGTTTGGTATCGATGGAGGCCTGGCAAGGGAATTGACGGAAGTGGAAGTCAGCGGAGAGCACGACCACGATCACCAAACGAACGGCGATGGTCATAAAGGTCACAGCCATGGTCACCAAAGCGAGGTCGAAGTACTCTCAGTCGAGCTCAAAAGCGACAGTGGCGCTGCCGTCTCAACGGATAAACTGCTCAATTTTCTCAAGTCGGCTCCTAAAGACGAGGCATACCGCATCAAATCCGTCCTTACTCTCTCATCCACACCCAATAACTCCGACCCAGACGTACCGCAGCCCGAGTCCAATCCTCGTGGCCGGTACATCCTGAACTGGGCATTTGGTCGATGGACGTTTACGCCTCTTGCTGAGAGCGCTGAGGAACATTCTTCTAGCAACGGCGTTGTACTACGGTTAACGATGATATTGGCACGATACGAGAGTAATAAGTGGAAGAAGAGGATAGAGGCTGGCGGTTTGATAGAATTAGAGGGTGAGGGTAAAGGGGAGTTGGTTGTTAAGAGGATATTGTAGAGATGGTTAGATATAGACGACGTGATGATTTGAAGAGTTTTAGACGGACGACTGGGAATGACACGAGATATAAATGCAGTCCAATGGGCAAATAGAATATGGAATATATATTAAACACGCTTTCTTTGCCAAATGACTCCTAATATTGTTTGCTGTGCCGTATTATCTAGGGGCAACAACTACAGTGATAGCTCTCTCTTTGTACCATTGTTAAGAGCAAAGTTGTCTTTATCTATCGAAGTAATAATCTGCCCAATCGAGATCATATAAATCTAATTGTTCCTTTTCGACTGATGCTCTTCTATTCTGATTCTGATAACTTGCTGGTCCACTCTTATTGGGTTCTGGAATATTTTCGTCTCCTATCATCCAACATAGTGGCACAGACAATGTTGGATCATCGGCAACATCTAGCAATATGGGAGATACTGTGGATTTCCTGTCCTCTGTGGAGCTCGCATCCAGCGAGTACACTGAACTAGAGTATGAACAACGTGACCTTGAAGCAAGATGCTGGGGAAAGCAGGCAGAGGAATGTAGGACACTCTCGTCATCCTCGTAGAAACTGCTGGTAGTTGACATTGTGAATTCTGCTTTGCAGGTGTTGCAGAGGCCGTCGTGGTTGTCTATTGATTGCGAGCGGCAGAGGGGGCATGTGAATAGAGCTGGGCTTTGAGAACATACTGTAGAGGATTGCGTTGGTGGACTAGAGGCATATACAATGGGTGATGACACTGGTGACGGAGATGAGTCTTGATATGATTGTGAAGTTTTCGTCATGGACTGAGGGTTGTAAGTCGTTCTCGGTAGAAGAATCTGCTGCGATACATATTGAGGCTCTTGAACGATTCTATATCCGAGACCATCTTCCGCCGTCTGGCCACAAGTCGTATTCAAAGTCAACTCTGCCTGAATACCCCGTCTCTGCCTCAGACTCTGATTCTCGTAACTCTCTTGATACTCTCTTCTTTCCACTTCCAGACGAATCCCATTCATACACTCCGTCTCTTTCTCAAGATCCCGACTGGTTCTTCTGCGACGCATTCTCGGCGGCTGTCTCGAACTCTGGTTCTCGTAATTATCTTGATACTCTCTTCTTTCCACTTCCAGTCGAATCCCGTTCATACACTCCGTCTCCTTCTCAAGATCCCGACTCGTTCTCCTGCTACGCATAATCGGCGGCTTCGCCTTGCCAGTCCACCAGTCCAATAGGTCCGATAGCATGCGTTTGCAATCTGCTTCTCTGGAAATTTCTGCGTACGGAGCTCTTTTTAGGGGTCTGTCGGGGAAATGGACCATGCGGAATTCTTGCGCCCTCTCTACTGTACGGGACGAATCTTTGCGATTTTTCTCTGTGGCATGCGGCATTTCCAAGAGGATTTTGGTGTCATCTTCTCTTACTTTTTCTTCTTAAGTAGAGAACTAGTTTTTCACGAGAGAGAATATGAGGCGGATTGTTGATAAATTGTTTGATCATGCCGCCGGTTTCCTAAACAATGAGCTTGAACAGCGTCCCTTGTCTTTGTTCGTTCACAACACCTGACACGCATCCAAGACTTTATTACTGAACAATTTCTCTTGGCATCATAAATGAACTATTATTTTTTATAGTCTTGATTTATGAACTGCTGTTTACACAAGAGACAAGAAGCGGCTAATATGTCGAGTGAGCTAGCTACCCGGCAGAGAGAAGTGATTTGTAAATATATGCGTTATGAACGATTGTGATAATGAACAATTTTTTTTAAAGAAAAAAGAATCCAACGCCTGCTAATGCTAGTGCAATTTATTCCCATTGCGCAATCCCTCAAGTGAAATCCCCATGAACTTTCCATTACAGGCTCACCGTGACCGTCATGTTATTACTCAACACCAAAAGAGTCGGTGGAAGATCATGACACAGCAACTCAACATCTGAAAGGTACTGAATCGTTCTATCATTGTCCAAATACGTTCCCTCAATCGGAATCGGCAATGTGCTCATAAGTACGGCCGTTTGTTTGGAATTCTGTCGCATCAGCTCGTTGAGAATCAGGTGTTGCGCTCGACTGGGTAGGTCATTGAACGACAAAGCAACGCCGCCTTGTGCCGAGTAAGGAGCACCATCTTCTTGGCTTGCTTCGGCATCAAGTCTATGTGATTGTACAAGCTCGGGGATATTTAAGCTGACGTCTCCCTGTCCAAAATTGGAAGACTGGGATTCTCGTCGAGAGTGGTAACGAGGCTGTGTGCTTGCCCGTGAATAATACGTCGGCTGCTCGGTGTACGAAATCGCCCGCACACCTCCCCCAAAGTTTCTCCTCGGCTCAGCTAGTGGCTGCGCGGAAAACTTGCCGAGCGAAGACTGCCGAGAGAACGACGGGCGATCTGTCTTAGGGGTTCCGGGGCTTGAGGAATTGGTGGTGGCGAAGCCAATCCTCGAGCCCCCCTCTTCCGTAGTGATTCTCATCTCTGGAACAGGTCGGCTTGAAAATCGGGCGGCAGATGACTGTCGCGATAGACCTGGTCGGGGCGTTGATGTATCGTCGTCTCCCGAATACCGGTCGCTGGAAGTCTTTGTAGGGCTGCTTGTCGTCGGGAAGGTGTTGTGCCGTGATTCAGGGATTGCTAACTGATCTAGATTTGGGAAAGACTCTATGCTTTTGATTTCGATTTTGAAGCTGCTCCTCTGTCGGTTATTTGCCCGTGGCGTGGCGTCCAAATCGACCACTGGAATTCTCATGGATGCTGGAATGATGACCGAATCGTGTCTACTTTGAGTTTGTGAAAAGGCATGAGATCTTGACATGGTCCCATATGATTGATGTCCTGGCCTAGACGCCTGACCGAAGGCACCGTTTTCGCGCACCCTCGGAGGTGTTCGTGGCATCCGGGGACGGTTCGAAGATGACATGTCTGGCGATAATGGATCTATCACAGAGCCTGTCGTGCTAATGGTGTCCGTATCGCTGCCACTTTCGTATTCCGAATCAGAATCCTCAAAGACCTCTTCGTTCAGATGATGAGTATGCATTCCGATATTTAATCCCATCTTTGTAAGCGAGCCGATATTTGGTCGCTTGGGTATACCAGGAAGATTCATGACACTAGAGCGCCTCCGCCGTGACTCTACCTCTTCATGTGGATTATAGACTCCAGGTCTTCCAGCAGTTGAGGTAAGAATCTGCGCCATATGTGTAAACTCTTGGCTCAATGACATGGCTTCGGTTTTCCCGCGGAAGTCTTCCAAGTCATTCCACCACTCTTCATCTCTTAATGCATCACCGACGATAATCTCACAGTCGAGATTGCTGCTCCTGCCGTTGATGATGCGCTCGTACATGTCCAACTGGCCGCAAGCTAGCCAAAAGACTCGTACTTCAGCGTCGATACGCAGCTTCTCCAAAAGTGCCCGGACTCGTGCCATCTCTTCTTCAACTTCGTTTTCGTATTCAACAAAAACCATGACTCTTATTGTATAGACTCGTTTCCAAGTGTGGACACTGCGGAGAATATGACCTAGTTGTAGAATGAGAGTGTCTGTACAAAGTTAGTTATATCTAAAGCTCAAAGAGAGAGATTATCATGAGAGAAGAAAACTTGGCTAAACCTACAGGTGTCGAAATTGGAAGTCAACATATTCTTTCCCTGGGATGAAACCTCGGCAGACATTTGGATAGGCCATAGGTCGATATACTTCTTTGTGCTGGATTCATCCTTTCGGGGCGTCTCCAGATCGTCGAACCCATACGCAACAGCTACATTCAGCCGATACAACAGAGACAAATCTTCCAAAGCGGTCATGTATTCTGCCGGAGACATCATATCCTCAGTACGAATTGCATCGGTAGGTAGGAACCCTTCTAGTAGGCGAGCGGATGTATCACCGCGAGGCCTCGAGGTCGCTTTCCCCTGATATTTCGGTGGGCGATTCATTTTGGAGGCGGGGGCCATGGGAATATCTGGCACCCTTAATCGATGACTAGATCTTCGTAGGTCGTCCATGTTGTAAAATCCCATGATGGCAATGTTGGGTCGCATACCCCCTAAACCGGACGACAGAATGAGGTTTCGAATGCCCCAGTTTATGGATGGTGACATTGTCAACTGGACAAATGCTTTAATCTTGGAAAATTCGGATATATAGCGTGTCCAAGCTGCTTGTTGTAGCTTCGCCTCGTGAACCCCAGTATTGAAGTCGTTCGTCACGATAACGTGGCCCAAGATATAAAGCGAACCTTTCTTCAGTGAATTGCAAAACTGTATCAGCCTAGTCTGTCGCCGCGGGTTGTTGACGAGGAGAATGATTTGCGGCCTCCAGAACTTGATGTGCTCGGGCTTTAGCCTTAATAGATACTTTCTAACCTGGTGGTAGATGAGATTCTGAGAGACATCGCCCCAGTGCTTAGGTGGGCAGAGATAATGAATCAGCAAAAACACTAGAATGAGAGCGCAGATTGCGGTTGAAGCATAAGCCTCATCGATGAAGAACATGGCGGCTGCAGATAGGACACTTCCAACAAATGCAGTTTGTGCACTGAAAAGCTGAAAGCTGGGCCTGAAATTCGGAGCAGATCCGATTTTCAAAAGGAAACAAGCCAAGTTCATCACAAAGAATGTCATCTATCCAACTTGTTAGCTTATCAACTGAATGTAACAAGGAGTAGGATCAATACATGGACGTTTCAATGCACTGACCTGATAACCCATGGAGATGAGTGTGGCAATTTGATTCAAATCTGCGAAAAGAGCAACTTGAGCAATAGCGTAAGTTAAGAAGATGGCAAAGATGGGCTCATCGCCATGTCTAGTTCCTTTCCCGAAGAGTGACAGCCCTGGGAGAAGCTGATCACGGGCAAGCGCCTGAAACAATTTGGCTGAACCGATGACACCCATGAGAGCCGAGAAGAAGGTAACAGCACACTCGCCGGCCAAGATTATAGGGGCGTATAAGCTTGTCAAAGAAATGATATTATCGTTGGCCAGAAAAGATTCGTGAGTGATGGCTGCAGCCATCGATAGGATGACGGTAAAATAGACAATGAATGTTGTAAGGGTCGCCCATAGTGTTCCATTTGGAATAGCCTTGCTTGGATTTCGCAAATCACCAGACATGGAAGCTCCAGCAAATATCCCGGAAGTGGCTCTATATATAGACTGTATTAGCTGATGTGGGCGGATACTGGAGGCAAGGAGGTACTCACGGAAAAAGAACACCAAAGAGATCCCGGAAGGTCTTGACGCCTTCATAACTTCTCTCAGAGACCCGAGGTACAAAGTTTCCAATAAGTGTATCGACACTAATGCCTGTAAACTTGATCCCAGCCGCTGCGTCTTCGAATGGCGCCTTGAAAATGGCAGATACTGGAATGCTGATGATGGCAAAGGTAAGAATAATGAGCAGCGCATTCGAGGCTTTTGCGAATGTTGAAGAGCCAAGTAGGCAAAGAGCTGTGCATAACATCAAGGCGGCTGTCTGAAGCCCATAGCCAGTCCAATAGCCTTGGGGGAAGCTAGACCCCATGTTGAGTCTGATGCAGTCAATGAGACCAACAACATTCATTGCAGTATTCAGAGCCTGAGCCAGATAGAACAAGATGCCGATAGAGCCGCCGAATTCCGGGCCAAGAGACCTGGAAATCAGGTAGTAAGCACCTCCGCCCTTGACTTCGCCATTAGATGCGATAGCGGAGAGCGATAGGACTGTGAGAAGATCGATGCAATAGGCGGAGAGAAGAAGACCTGGTGTGACGAGACTGGTTGGAACTGAGCGCCATAACATCTTCGGTTTCCTACTTGCTGCTCACCTAGAATGCCGATGAAACCAATCTGTCCCAAGATGTGGCCAAATCGAAGGAACATGAGGATGCTCAAAATGTTGAGATAGACGGGGATGTAGACACCAGATACAGTGCCTAATTTGCTGCCGCCAGCAACCTTTGCAGGCTCCATGGTCATTACCAAGGATCCCTTTCTTTCCGATGATTGATGAGGCATGGGTGATACGATGATCGCTATGAGGCTGTTGTGTCGCGTAACGATCTTGTAAGTGCAGGCCACTGGCGACAAATTCCACGGAGCCTCCCTCCTCGCACTCCGTACCTTGATCAGTCTTTCATGTGAAACCCGACCACAGCATAAATTGTCATTTAATTCATTTAATTTGAGGCAGTTGGGGCGGAAAGAGAAGAGAAAGAGGCAAATGTAGCAAACGTTATCCACCGCCTCTGGTGAGGGTTGTTGGAGAGATTGTCAAAACAGCCCGAGCAAAACTACGATGGCGATCACGGCAATATCAATCTCCAGGCAATAAACTAAAATTATAACGGCGGCCAATACCGTTCACTTCAACCAAAGGCCGGCGTCATGCCAAGGGTTCTGGGATCTGCGGCGGGGCAGCTAAATGGGAGAGCCATCGACGCCATCGTGCTGGGATTTCGTATGTAAAGCTGCCGCTAAATCAGGTTTGAAGATGTCCTGTTGCATGGTGAATATGCACGTCTTGTCACATAATGGCTGTCTGTCCCTCTGCGAAGAGGATATTGCATCAGGGCTTTGTCACTTGGGCGAACTGATCATTCTTTGGGCAAATCTGATTTCGTTTGCTGTCTGTTGGTGACCTGGCGCCGAGGACGGATAACTTGAGCTTGGCCGAAGCACTACTGCTAGACTTTAGTGCTAAGCTGGCTAGCTTCACCGTTGATACTGTATAAGTCTCTCGTCTGGAAACCATAGAGATCAGGTGAGAATCGTAAGCTCCTTTGGCTCCGCAGTGGTGGGATGGAGGGGGTCGTCATTCTAGGGCAAGCAAAGATGATCTTCAGCCGGCTCTTGCGGGACTCGATAGAACTTGATTTGCAGGCAAGCTGTCCAGTGCTTTTTGTCGGCTACTTGCCAGTGTTATAAGCCAGGCATGGCTGTCCTCGATGCAACGGCAGGGCTGCAGCATGTCGTCAACACCAACCGCATCCCCCAGTATGGATCCGAGCCCAATGCATAGCAAAGGCTCTGCAAATATCACTCAATTTCCATAGAACAGTAGCAGCCTCATCTTATCATCGTATACCATGAGAGGCAGAGACTGTCACGCATATGCGCGGCGATCATCCTGGCTGCCCCGCTTCTATTATCACGCGCCATGACGGCATTCCGAGCCAGGCAATGCATTGTCGTGCAAAGAATATTCCTTGTGCTCACATTGATCGTTATTGGTGACCAAGAGTGTAACATTATAATGCCGCAGAAAGGAACGCAAGTACGAGGAGTAGTACTTAATACCCCATTAAAGGTCCCATCGTATGGAGATCATCTTCATCTAGTGCGGCACTTGTCGTTAACATGACCACCGGCTCGTCCCGTCTGCCTATTGGTGTTGACGCAGCTTTGAGGCTTTGAGGCGTCTCGGCGTGACCAGACCAGACATCTGAACTACCCCATGGGCAGGCTGCGGCACCTGAGAAGACAACTACTCGTCTAGACATTTGGCTCGATCCCGATGGATGGATGGCTCGTTATCACCAAGTCAAAGCAGCGTCAGCAGCCAGCAGAATGCATGGTCCAGCCTCGTGATAAATGATACTGGCTCGGGCACCGAACGCCGTCCAATTAGCACCTCCCCGCTCTTATCCGGAGGCGTGGTCTTGGGTCCTGGTGGCTGAAGCCGGCAGGGAATTGAATTTCTTGGGGGGCAAACGCTGACGGGAGACGGAGATGTCCTGTCACTTCTCTTCTAATGTTCTGGTACCAAGCAAGTACAGCACAAGTCTAACATGATGCGTGTGTCAGGTCAGTGCTATCTCCATCATATTCGACACGGAGTCACAGGGTTCGCAGCGTGACCGCATATTCGTTCTTGAACTCGCCCTTGATAGCCGACGGAGCAATCAAGCCTCTGCGATTGCGAGCCAGACAATGCCCGTTGCTGTCTCAAATCTGCCAAGTTGTTAGTCATACCACCGCAAGCCGGGCTCACGATAAGCTTCATGCACAATTATCAACCAGCCAGTACGAACCAGACCCTGTAGCCTGTACCAACTCCAGGCCTCTTATAGCCGGCCAACTGACGGATCGTCGAGCCGAGGGTCCTTTGAGCTGAGACCCCTTCAGGCCGGTCCCCGCCTATTGGCTGTTGATGCTGGTTATTCGCTCGATGAAGGATTGCGTGCTGGCTGGATTGGACAAAATTCACTCCCAATGTTTGATTGTTCCAGGTGCGAATATTGACGTGCTGTCCAGTGGGATTTAGGCCTTTTGCCTCAGCTGTCCCTTCAGGCGTCTAGCAGCAAATCGAGCCGATCTTGCGTTGTCACAGCGGACCCTCGCCGCTAAAGGCCCACCGTTGAGCCCCTACCAGTCACTAGACCGTAGCCGCTGTGAGCGCTGGGGGCGGTGCAATTTGGACGCTGCCGTTACCGCGCCCTGTGCCTGTACACGTGCCTGTACACGTACCTGTACTCGAGGCTGTACCTGGCGCACTCGCCCGCCCGCTGCCTGGCCGCTTGTACCTCGCCGGTACCTCTCCACGTCTCCTGCTCGCCAAGGCGGCTAGTGTGGCTGCTCCGTCATTTAGTGCAAGGACCTTTTGGCAGCAGGCAGCTCGTCCACTGACGGAGTAATCAATCAACGCCAATAGCTTGCACTTCTTTCATCCTTTCTCACACCAGCATTTTGCCTCTGTTTTTCTTCAACCGCATCTCCTCTTTCAAGCATCTTCATCTCCTAATTCGGGCATCTTCAAACGCAAGCGGCATCAGCACCAGCGTACAGCGCGACTTCGGATCTCCATCCTATCCTTCGAGTCTCGATTCTGCACGCCGCCGAACCTTATCTTGCCGTGTTTTGCTTTGTGTTTGTCACCGAGTCTCCCTCGCGATCAGGGCCGCATTCTTTGGCATTCCCAGACCGACGCATCTTCCTCTACGGCAGACCGATATGCGATAAGAGACTCGACTTTACTTTAGCTAGACAGAGCCTGGTCACTACAACAGTATCTCCATCACAATGTCTTCGCCGTCAAGAAGCGGGTTAGCCCCCGACCCCGTCGCAATGTCATCCTCGCCCAGCCGGGCATTCTCGTCATCTCTGCCCCGAGAAGAAGTCACTGCCCGACTTGCCGAGCCGGTGCGATCTTCATCGCCCATGATGAGAAGCGGTTCGCCTCGTCCCGGATTCGCAAAGCCTGAAGGCGGTGCGCTTGGCGAGGGCTCAAGCTTCGCCCAAGGTCCTGGTGTATCTGCTCTGGCCGCGGCCTTGTCCGACTCCCTGGGCCAAACGCCGCCGCGACATGGCACTCCTCCAGCCCGCGTCAGCACACCGCCGGTCCGTCCGCTGTCTCCCTCCGGCATTGGCCGCTCTGCCACACCGACAAACTACGGGTCCTTTGACTCGAGAGGCCGCCCTGGAGCGGAGAGCACGGTGCCCTATGAGGATCCGGAGATCATCAAGAGGCATCTGGTGCAGCCCAGCGAGATGGATAACCCCACGTCAGAGGCGTCATCAGAAACTGGCAAGGGCAAGCAGACGGCCGACTTCGGATTTGGTACTACCGGTCTGCACGAGGATGAGTTTTCGAGTCTGCGTCTGCAAGGTGGGGATGTGACACGGGGGATCTACAAGTGGAGCGAGCAGGCAGAGGCCAGAACGAGAATGCAGCGAAGTAAGAGTTTCGATCATTCTAGGCCCGAGCCTGAAAACGACACCCTCGATATCAACTCCATCAAGGTGCCGGGTGGTTTCCGAAGGAATCATCTTCGAAGAAACGTTATTAGCCCTTCTGGACACCATGAGGATGGTTTCGGAGGTGCTGATTCCCCTGGCAGCAACCGACCACTGTTCACCTCAAGCTTTCTCGAATTCCTGTCTATATACGGCCATTTTGCCGGTGAAGAGCTGGAAGAAGATGACGAGGTCCTCGGCCCCAACGAATACTTCCAATCTGGCGAGGATAATGGCGAGGAAGAAGACGAGGAGCCCATGGAAGATAGCGCGCTGTTGGGTCCTTCGAAGAAGAAGCGCAGGAGAAAGGTGCGCGGTGGCAGTGGCCAGAACAGCCAGATGAACGCTGCTCTGCTGCTGCTCAAGTCCTTTGTCGGAACCGGCGTCTTGTTCTTGCCGCGTGCCTACCTTAACGGTGGCATGCTCTTTAGCAACCTCGTTCTCCTCGGCGTAGCCCTGCTAAGTTACTACTGCTTCGTTCTCTTGGTCACAACGCGACTCAAGGTGGAGGGCTCGTTTGGTGACATGGGTGGTATTCTGTACGGAAAATGGATGCGAGCTGTTATTCTGGCTTCCATCGTCCTCAGCCAGGTCGGATTCGTCGCTGCTTACATTGTGTTTACCTCGGAAAACCTGCAAGCCTTTATCTTGGCTGTGACGGACTGCCGGACATCGATTAGCATCCCCATGTTGATTCTCATGCAGATGGTTGTCTTCTTGCCCTTTTCCCTGTTGCGAGATATTGGCAAGCTTGGATTCACGGCCCTGATTGCCGACGCCTTCATCCTGATTGGACTTGCATACCTTTTCTACTACGACGTTCTGACTCTTGCCGCCGAAGGCCTTGCCGACATCATCATGTTTAACCAGCGGGACTGGACGCTCTTCATTGGAACGGCCATCTTTACCTTTGAAGGCATTGGTCTCATTATCCCCATCCAGGAATCGATGAAGCAGCCGGAAAAGTTCCCCAAGGTCATGTTCCTCGTTATGATCATCATTACCGTCCTCTTTACAGTCATGGGTGCCATTTCCTACGCCGCGTACGGCTCCAAGACGCAGACCGTCGTTCTCCTCAACCTGCCGCAAGACAACCGCATGGTCAATGTGGTGCAACTCCTCTACTCGATGGCCATCCTGTTGTCGACGCCGCTGCAGGTCTTCCCCGCCATCCGTATCGTCGAAACCGAGCTGTTTACTAGGAGCGGCAAGTACAACCCCTGGATCAAGTGGCAGAAGAACATCTTCCGCTTCTTCGTCGTCATGCTGTGTGCCGCCATTGCCTGGGGCGGCGCCGACAACCTCGACAAGTTTGTTGCGCTCGTGGGCAACTTTGCCTGCATTCCGCTGGTCTACATCTATCCTGTGAGTTCCATTCCATTCGAACTATTCTCTTGCATGTATTGTATTAAGTTGGTTTACTGACTTTGCTTTGCCATAGCCCCTGCTCCACTACAAGGCCGTTGCGCGAAGCAGGCTCTGGAGGTGGTCCGACATTGGACTGTGTATCTTTGGCTTCATCGCCATGGCTTATACTACCAGCCTGACTGTTATGAGCTGGGCCAACTCGGAACCCAAGGCTCCTGGATACTGTGACCGGGGGGGCCCGTAAATTTTGGACGGCGCTGATACAAGGGGAGAAGAGAGCACTCTGTAGTGTTTTTGACATAGTCAGGTAGCAGTCGGTAAAGTATTTATTTTGTGTGCATTTTTCGTATGTTTTTTAGGGCTTTGGATAACTAGGACGAGAGATTGGGCTTGGACAACCACATATTCAGATTGAAAGGACCATGTATAGAGGAGGACGATTCACTTTGTGTACTTACATGTGGGCCATTGGGTAATTTGCGATAGAGGGTGACCGTACAGATACAGAGAGGGAGCGATTGGCAGCATATTTGTTTTTCGTTTAATACATACATTAGGGACTACGTATCTTGGGAGCATGTGCATACACCTGTCTACCTAGGCATGCTAGTGAAGTGAGTCGTGAATGCTCAATACAATTAGTAACAACATATGAACCTGAGTAGGTAGGTCCAGATACCAACCTCCTAGGTACTGAATTGTGATTGTGGTAAGCCATACAGTATAGCAGCAGATGCAGTAAGTTGCATGTGACTGACCAGTGACATCAACAGTCAGCATCACATGCGATGGGCATGGATTGGATTCAAGTGAAAAAGCACCTACCGATTTCGATGCCTCTGTTTGAATCGTCATGGATTCTCTCCCTGTCGCCGCCCAGCCTAGCGCCGTGGGGCCGCTCCGTAGTGGAGATGGGGAACGCTGAGCCGGAGCATGGGATTCAACTAAAAAAACAAAAGCCCGCATTCTCGGTCTCCGAGACTCTTCTGACTTGCATCCATGCTAATAATGGAGAGCTGCTAATTGGGCGGAATTACTGACTGCATACGGCAGATCTGATCTCTCTTTCTCCGGATCAAGCAGCATGTCGAGCGCTTGTCTTTGTCTTTACCCGTCGTCAGCATGTCCTTGTGCATGCCTCTCTGTGTCCACGTCTATATGCCGTTGAGGCCGACGACGCTGAGGCTGTCGCGCCAATTCAGCACTCTGCAAGCCAAGGCTAGGATCGGAGTTGGACACAACATTGCCCCAACAGCAGTAACAGTAGCGATACAAGCCTCAAGACGAAGAAGCCTCACCTCGAAATCCACGCGCCCGCATCCCCCCCCGCCATTTCCCACCGTCTCGACCTGTCCGTCGCCGACATGCGGTTGCGCCGACACGCCAGCCATGCCGGACGGGCTGGAGATTGACCGGGAGAACCCGCTCAACGGCGTCATGGCCGGGTACGCCGAGCACGTCGTCGTGTGCACGGGTAAAGACGACTGGATGTCCAAGATTGAGGACGAGAACAGCGGCGACAACCTGGCGGCGGATCTGAAGGAGCTGTTTGGGAGAGGGGGCAAGTATACGGATGTAAGTGGAACATGAGAAGAAGGGCCCCTTTGTGGGAATACTGAGACATGGAGAGAAACTAAAGCTAATGATTTTGCTACGTTGCAGCCGTTCCATCACATCTCCGTCATCAATTCCTCTTTTCCCAGCTCGGTGCCGCCCCGAAAGGAGATCCAGTCGACGTCGGTTTACTTGCTGCCCAGCTTCAAGTACGTGCCTTTCTTGCCGCGCGTGTCTTTTGACAGCGTCAAGGCGCTCGCAAAGGGGTTTCTGCTGCCCGAGAAGCTACACCCAGCACACGCCGGGCTGTCACCTGTGCATCGCGACAGATTGACTCGAAAGGAGGCCTTTCAGGGCTTGTTGCCTGGGGTTCAGGACGTCAAGGATGTGCTGGTGCTGATATGCGGGCACGGCGGGCGAGATATGCGGTGCGGCGCCATGGGACCCGTGCTGAGGGACGAGTTTGAGGAGAAGCTCGAGAAGCAAGGGTTCAACGTTGCGAGTGAAGCCGTTCAGATCGGGAGTCTGGATGGGAATCTTGAGATAGAGGGAAGCAGCAACGACAGGGTGGCTAGAGTTGGCCTGATTAGCCATATCGGAGGTCACAAGTTTGCGGGCAACGTGATCATCTACATTCCGCCTGGATATACGACCGCGGGGGGCGAGAAGCACCCATTGGCAGGCTATGGGATCTGGTATGGGAGGGTAGAGCCGAAACATGTGGAGGGCATTGTGGGAGAGACGGTGATGGGGGGCCGAGTTGTGGAGGACAAGTTCCGCGGGGGGATCGATGCGCATCGACGGATCCTGCGGCTGTGACGGCGTTGATATTGGATATGAAATAGATACAGATATACACACATTACTAGTACAGGTAGTATATATACCAATGCAAAAAGACCATCAGACCACTTTGTAGTTTTAACATTCCGTGGCCGGGAAAGGAAAGGCACAAAACGTGGCGGAATCGGTGGTTCACATGTTCACATGCCTCAAGCAACGTGCAACATTATTAGACTCGGAGCTGCAGATGCAGCCATTCCGGTTGCATTCCTTCGATTGGGATTGATTGGCCATTGGCTCCCGCAAGTCGCTGCGCTACCCCAGCCTGCCCAGCTCCTCGGCATTCCCGCCAACCGTCTCCCGGAATCAGTTACACCAACTACCACCCCGTATTTGCCGCTTGCTTGGCAGAATCCATTCACGGAAGGGAATCTCACCTTGTGCAGCGAGCATTACTGCAACCTACAGTAGAACCGGGCTTACAGCGCAGCGAAGGGGACCCTCGTGCCGACCCACACTGAACTGCCCGTGCATCAGGTTGATTGATGACTGCATGCATCGACCGCAAGGCGTTTAGGGGTTTTCGACGGCCGGGCGAATAGTGCCGTCTGGAGATGTATATAAGCTGCCGGATTCGGCCTCTGCCAGCGCGAAGGACCGATTCGGGAGTTGTTCTCTGCGAGCTACACAGATAAAGATAGAGAGAGAGAGCAGACGCAATCAATCGTTCACCATCTTTCTTGATTGACATTTGTCACCGATAAGGAAGAGCTGGAAGAAAAGACGAATCAGAAGAAAGAATCCTCAAGAAAACCTACCGCAGTCAATGATGATGCCTTCTTCTTCAGACCCCCTCGCCGGCCTCAACGTCTCCATCAGCCAGGGCAGCACCACGCCGCCCACCATCGTCGCCACCGTCAAGAACAACAACCCGCACCTCGTCACCATCGCCGCCTACCAGTCGCCCTTTGACGGGCTCATCCTCGAGACGGGCAACCTGTCCATCGTCCCCGGCGGCGCGGCCTCCGACGGCAACGACAGCGACAACAGCAGCAACAACAGCACCGACCTCCTCCAAAGCCGCTCTCCTACCCGACCATCGCCCTCAAGCGCGCCTGGCCCCCTCCCAGCGACAGCCTCGTT